>OX393553.1:59282549-59517549 GCA_947650365.1 Chamaelirium japonicum
TTGTCTAGGGTAAGATGATCATCCTCACAAATTTTCATCAAATTCCAAAACTTGTAGGGGGGTCAAATGGTCGAAGCAAAATCTGCAGATTTTAACGGTGACTGCGGACGGCTGATTTTGCTTCAACCATTTGACCCCTCTAGAAGTTTTGGAATTTGATGAAAATTTGTGAGGATGATCACTTTACCCTAGACAACACCCTCACCAAATTTCATCTAATTCCAAAACTTCTAGGTAGGTAAAGCAAGGGGGCGGTCAGCGTTGTTGCTGCACCTCGGGTGCAGGCTCCCCGCCCCCATATATATATATATATATATATATATATATATATATATATATATATATATATATATATATATATATATATATATATATATATATATATATATATATATATATATATATATATATATATATATATATATATATATATATATATATATATATATATATATATATATATATATATATATATATATATATATATATATATATATATATATATATATATATATGGGGAGGGATACTCTTACTAATGGAATCTTACTAATGAAAGTTACAAATCGCCTTTTACCTATCTAGAGGTTTCAGAATTTGATGAAACTTGGTGGGGATGCTCTCTATGGCAAGTTGATCATTCTCACAAAAAATCATCAAATTCTATAACCTCTAGGGGTATCAAAGATGTTATTCAAATTAACGGTTAAAATGAACGATCGATAAAGTTTCTAACATTTGATGCCCCTAGCGGTATAGAATTTGATGATTTTTCGTGAGCATGATCAACTTGCCATAGAGAGCATCCCCACCAAGTTTCATCAAATTCTGAAAACTCTAGGTTAGGTAAAAGACAATTTGTAACTTTCATTAGTAAGATTCCATTAGTAAGAGTATCCCTGCCCTATATATATATATATATATATATATATATATATATATATATATATATATATATATTTTGGGATCCGTTGACAACCCAAAATGAGAGGTAAATTTACCTCCCATCTTAAACTTGATTCAATCGGTGGATAGAGGTTTCCAAATTTTCTAATTTTTGGTGAGGAGGATCAACATGGCAAGTTGATCATCCTCACAAAAAATCAGCAAATTCGAAAACTTATAAGGGCGTCAAATGTGTTATTCAAATTAATGGTTCAAATAAACGGTTCAGAAAAGCATGATTCAATCGACGCCCTTAGAAGTTTCAGATTTTGTTGATTTTTTGTGAGGATGATCACTATGGCAAGTTGATCATCCTTACAAAAAGCCAACAAAATCTGAAACTTCTAAGGACGCCGATTGAATCAAGTTTTTCTGAACCGTCTATTTGAATCGTTAATTTGAATAACACATTTGACGCCCTTATAAGTTTCAGAATTTACTAATTTTTTGTGAGGATGATCAACTTGCCATGTTGATCATCCTCACAAAAAATCAGCAAATTCGAAAACCTCTATCCAATGATTATGGCGAGTTGTAAGTGGGAGGTAAATTTACCTCCCATTTTGGGTTGTCAACGGATCCCACCCCATATATATATATATATATATATATATATATATATATATATATATATAATATATATATATATATATATATATATATATATATATATATATATATATATATATATATATATATATAGGTGGGGAGCCTGCACTCGAGGTGTAGCATCGTTGCTGCACCTCTCGCTTGTTTACCCCCTATAAGTTTTGGAATTTCATAAAATTTGGTGAGGGTGTTTTTTAGGATAAGATGATCATTCTCACCAATTTTTATCAAATTCCAAAACTTCTAGGTGGGTCAAATGGTCAAAGCAAAATCTGTAAATTTTAACGGTGACTGCGGACAGTTGATTTTGCTTCGACCATTTGAACCCCTAGAAGTTTTGAAATTTGATGAAAATTGGTGAGGATGATCATCTTACCGTAGAGAGAGAGAGAGAGAGAGAGAGAGAGAGAGAGAGAGAGAGAGAGAGAGAGAGAGAGAGAGAGAGAGAGAGAGAGAGAGAGAGAGAGAGAGAGAGACCCATTGATAAAGGTACCACACTACTGCACTACGTACATATCATGAGGGAAACCCATGACAGAGAGAGAGCAGCACAATTATCGATACACATTTCCCTAAATGTTGTGAGCCATACACCTTTATGTGATCGAGCGAGAAACTTATCAACCTATATGTGATCGAGCGAGATACAACTTTAAGTAAAAGTTGTGAGCCATATACCTTTTTATGTGATCATTGTGGGTGATAGAACTTCCAGCCAGATTTGTTCAATGCATCACACTCACCTTTAAATCAGACAGATCAAAATATATCTTTTTTTATCCCCTCGTAACCGTTTTTGTCCCTTATTATTACATGATGTGAGGTTGGGTGCACATGCTATCAATTTTTTTTGGAGATTTAGTGATCAGTCACTATAACAAGTTACGACTTGCAATAAGTATATGAACAAGTCCTATTTGGGTCATTTCTCATCAGGTCTCTGGACAAGAAAAAAAACAATCAAATTGAATATAAAAAGGGTACGAGTGAGATGCATTGTCATGGTTGTGCGTAAAAGTATTCTTCCGTGCACAGTAGAGAACGGTCTAGAGGGACTTGATGACAATGACAAACATTAGCCGTCCTTAATCTTAAATAAAACTTTTTGCAGCTACTGATCACTAATGTACTTTTTTTTTTGATGTTTGGGTGCATTATGAGTTTAGGGGGTGCCAAAAGCAATTCCTTTGAATTACTCCAAATTATACAGAATTACTAGGCAGATTGATCAATGGATAAACAAGAAAACTATTTTTCAGGTGACGGAGAAACATAATAAGGGGCATAAATGTTACAATTTATGCACATCCCCTCCCTCTTCCCATGATTCCCCTCACCTAAAGGCAAAGGCAAGATCAACTGCTGTATAAAGCCAATGGCTAGCCCAATGGTTAGTTTTGAATTTATACGATAGTTAAACTGCCGTATAACAATTGGTCTTATACGGCATTCCAACTGCAGTATAAATCTGTTGATGCTGAATTAAAACTTTTCGGTCTGTTTTCTCTAAATAAATTATATTATAATCTGTTTTTGAAAAATTGCTAAAAAACAATCAAATCAAATGTAAAAAGTGCATGGGTGAGTTGCATCTGTCATTGTTGTGTGTAGAAATATATTTCCGTGCACAGTAGGAAACGATTCAGAGGGACTTAACACCAACGACAAACATTAGCTTCCCTAACTTTAAATAAAGCTTTTTGCAGGGACTGATCATTGATGTACTTTTTTTTGATGAATGGGTGCATTATAAGTTTTGGGGGTGCTGAAAGTAATTCCTGTGAATTGTCCTCAAATTATACAGAATTACTATGTAGATTGATCAATGGATAAACATGAAAACTATTTTTCAGGTGACGGAGAAACATAATAAGGGATATAAATGTTGCAATTTCTGCACGTCCCCTACCTCTTCGCATGATTCCCCTCACCTAAAGGCAAAAGGCAAGATCAACTGCCATATAAAGCCCAACGGCTAGCCCAACGATTAGTTTTGAATTTATATGACAGTTAAATTGCCGTATAAAATCAATTGGTCATATACGGCATTCCAACTGTTGTATATATCCGTTGATACTGAATTAAAATTTTTCGGTTCGTTTTCTCTAAATAAATTATATTATAATCTGTTTTTGAAAAATTACTAAAAAACAATCAAATCAAATATAAAAAGGGCATGGGTGAGTTGCATCTGTCTTTGTTGTATGTAGAAATATTTTTCCGTGCACAGTAGGAAACGATCTAGAGGGACTTAACACCAATGACAAACATTAGCTGTCCTTAATCTTAAATAAAGCTTTTTGCAGGGACTGATCACTAATGTACTTTTTTTTTTTATGAATGGTGCATTATGAGTTTAGGGGGTGCCGAAAGCAATTTCTGTGAATTGTCCCCAGATTATTCAGAATTACTAGGCAGATTGATCAATGGATAAACGAAAAAACTATTTTTCAAGTGACGGAGAACCATAATAAGGGACAAAAATATTGCAGTTTCTGCACATCCCCTCCCTCTTCTCATGATTCCCCTCACCTAAAGGCAAAGGCAAGATCATTTGCCGTATAAAGCCCAACGGCTAGTCCAACAATTAGTTTTAAATTTATACGATAGTTAAACTGCTGTATAAATTCAATTGGTCTTATACGACATTCCAACTGCCGTATAAATCCGTTGATGTTGAATTAAAACTTTTTGGTCCATTTTCTCTAAATAAATTATATTATAATTTATTTTTGAAAAATTACTGAAAAATAATTAAATCAAATGTAAAAAGGGCATGGGTGGCTTGCATCTGTCATTGTTGTGTGTAGAAATATTCTTTTGTGCACAGTAGGAAACGATCCAGAGGGACTTAGCACCAACGACAAACATTAGCTGTCCTTAACCTTAAATAAAGCTTTTTGTAGGGACTGATCACTAATGTACTCTTTTATTTAGGGAAATATTATTCATACCCCATAAATCTGTAATTAGCCCCCATTTCCAACAAACTTGAATACACCCCATTTTTTTTTTTCATACCCCATTCCTATCCCAAAAATACCCTTCCCCCTTACACCCCACCTTCAATACACCCCAGTTAAATGGCCCGCCCCAACTTGATTATACCCCAATCAAACACATACCCCCTTAAATATACCCCAATTATATGCACTCTTGAATACACCCCACTCTTAAATAAACCCATGCAGTTGGCTGATACTTGAAGGCACAAGTAGAGTTGCAACTTGGGCGGGCCAACCTGAACCCAACCCGAGTCCAACCTGAACCCGACCCGAATTTGGGCGGCCTAATCCGAGCCCAACCCGAATCATTTCTCCTCGACCCGACAGGACCCGACACGAAGTTAGCGGGTCTGGGTCAAGGCTAAACAGGTTCGGGTCGTAAACGGGTCGACACGATAGACCCGTTTATTAAACGGGTCGGGTCCGGGTTTAGGGTCTGGACACGGTAGACCCAGGAAGACCCGTTTAGTACTCAATAGGTCATGTCGGGTCGGGTCGGGTCTACCAGCAATCCGATACTATAATATATAAAACCAGTGGGTCTTTCGGGTCAGGTCGGGTCAAGTCAGATTGGGTCGGATCGGGTCAACTGAATAGATCCGGGTGGTAAACGGGTCTTATCGGGTCTTATCGTGTCTACCTGTTTATTAGCGAGTCGGGTACGGGTTTAGGATCTAGACACGATTAGTTAAACGGGTCGGGTCCGGGTCTAGGGGTTTTGGACACGACACGAAACTAGACACGACACGACTCATTGCCACCCCTAGCTGCAACTTGGGCGGGCCAACCCGAACCCAACCCGACTTTGGGCGGGTTAACCCGAACCCACCCCGCACAAACCGACGGGTTGGGCGTGGGCTAAGTTTAAACGAACATTGGGTTGGGTTGGGGTACAAAAGACGCTGAGCAGGGGCTTTGGGGTTTGGGGTATAAAAAAAAAAAGGGCATTGTTGGTATTAAAGGATTGTTGAGTAAGTTATTGAGAAACGCTAGTGATACGGGGGCTAATTACAGATTTTTGGGGTATGAATAAAATTTCCCTTTATTTATTTATGAATGGGTGCATTATGAGTTTAGTGGTGCCGAAAGCAATTACTGTGAATTGTCCCCAAATTATACAGAATTACCAGGTAGATTGATCAATGGATAAACAGGAAAACTGTTTTTCAGATGACGGAGAAACACAATAAGGGACAGAAATGTTGCAGTTTCTGCACATCCCCTCTCTCTTCCCATGATTCCCCTCACCTAAAGGCAGATGCAAGATTAACTGCCGTATAAAGCCCAACAACTAGTTTTGAATTTATATGACAGTTAAACTGCTGTATAAATTCAATTGGTCTTATACGACATTCCAACTGCTATATAAATCCGTTGATGCTGAATTAAAACTTTTTGATCCGTTTTTTCTAAATAAATTAAATTATAATTCGTTTTTGAAAAATTTCTGAAAAACAATCAAATCAAATGTAAAAAGGGCATGGGTGAGTTGCATCTGTCATTGTTGTGTGTACAAATATTCTTCCGTGCATAGTAGGAAACGATCAAGAGGGATTTAACCCCGACAAACATTAGCTGTCCTTAACCTTAAATAAAGCTTTTTGCAAGAACTGATGACTAATGTATTTTTTTTTTTTGATGAATGGGTACATTTTGAGTTTAGGGGTGCGAAAAGCAATTCCTGTAAATTGTTTCCAAATTATACAGAGTTACTAGACAAATTGATCAATGGATAAACATGTAAATTATTTTTCAGGTGACGGAGAAACATAATAAGGGATAGAAATGATGCAGTTTCTGGATATCCCCTCTCCCGCTCATGATTCCCTCACCTAAAGGCAAGATCTCTCTCTCTCTCTCTCTCTCTCTCTCTTTCTCTCTCTCTCTCCCTCTCTTTCCCTCTCTCTCTCTCTCCATTAATTTCATTTAATTTGATTGAGGCCTTTGCCTTTCCCACATCGACGCGATGGATAGAATTAGGCCGAGTTGGTGTGCTTGGAATCCAAATTGCTCATTTCTTCGCGATTTTGATCCAATACAGAAGAAAAGTTCACTTCTTGAATTGGTTTTAAAGAGAAATTTCTCCATTTGCTTACTTCCCTTTTTTCTGATTCCTTCTCGAATCGCTGCATCAGCAGTTGGATGGGACTCTGCAGCCCGTTTCCTTGAAATCTGTGGAATTTTGGTGATGTATCTCTGTTTAGATTTTTGTTTGTGGTTGGATTGATCGGAGGGTGTGAGCTTGGCCCGTGGGTATGTTCGGCGATCCTCACAGTAAATATATGGAATTTATGTAATTTTGCACTGATTAGAGGGATTATCTGGGGCGAATAGTTTGCAATGTAAATGAAAGTTCGAATCCCCCCCCCCCCCCCCCCCCCCACAATGATATCTGAAACACCCTCTTACCGTGATTCCAATGGCTTATCGTCACTAACGAGCTATGAAAGCGCAGAATTGAAGGCACATGCATCAATATTTTGAGCTCCCTAGTTAGCTAGATGGCTCGATTTCACCATTATAATGCTCGTCATAGTTGCTTCTTTCGCTGAATGGATCCATTTGCAGTTTAATTCTCTAATAATTCGATGATTTTTTTGTTCTTGATGCAAATATTTTTTCGATCATAGCCAGTTGTCTTGTAAGAAATTTGAAATTTGATTTTTCACACCTGAATTGGTTTATCTTGCAAGCCTAATGATTACTGGAGTTCCCTCCATTTCAGATAGGGTTTTGGTTTCGGTTTCTATGAGCCTTGCAGTCGGGGTTGGATTAGGAGAAGCTATAAATGGTTAAAAGGTTGTTTCTAATATACATGTTCACCATCTTGTAGTACATTAGATATCTACCGTCCGTGAGGGACTAATAGAGTTCCCTTCCAACTGCAGGGATGGAGTGTGTTGATGAGTGGGGAATATCATGTTGCAGTGCCTAGAGGGGTTGAAGCGTCTATGTGCAGCCCTGTTGAAGTGCTGTGATCTCGACTTGTACAAGCAGCCGACGGGCGTTGAGGATCCAGAGGTCTTAGCTAGAGAAACCGTGTGTACGCTACTTGTCACTTCCAGGGTTGATAATGACGACCGCCGGCATAGAACATAATAATTTGCTTTTCCTGCAAACCGTCGGCAAGAAAGAGACCTTATGCTGCTGTTCTTGTTAACCTCATTTTAAATGTGATATTCCTACTGCAATATATAAAAATCCAAGCTGACGCTTTTGGATAATGTTCCTTATTATATTTGCAGTCAGTGTGAGTGAAATAGAAGCATTATACGAGCTGTTTAAAAAGATCAGCTGTGCTGTGATTGACGACGGGTTGATCAACAAGGTTAAAATCTCAAATGCAAGTTATGTGATTTGGTACCAATATTCATAACCATATAACAAAGACCTACCTCTGTCAAATCTGCACCAGAATTGTGCAAGATAAGATTCATACGAATGCTAATTTCCGATTGTGTTTGTCATCTCCAACATGTAAATTTTACCTTGAAATGCCTGATTGTTTTTACAATCTTGCTGCAGGAGGAATTCCAGCTGGCACTATTTAAGACAAACAAAAAGGAGAGCTTATTCGCTGATCGAGTATTCCCATATTGAACTTACCTTGTTCAGAATCTTCAGATTAATAGCCTGCTGCCGTAATTTTGTATAGATTTTTCTTAAAATTATTTATTACCATCACCAATTTATAACCTACAATGATATTGGGAGCTTGCTATGTGGAGATAGGACATATATGAGCTTCACTCTCTAGTATCGTGTAACCAATTTTTTATTTTTTATTTTCACAAAAAGAAGGAAGGGTGGGGTGGGTGGCCATGGTATTTAACATTTTAACTAGAGTGTAGATGGATATGCTTGTTGTTATATTTAATATAAAAAAGTTGCTGCTTATGGCTGCAACATATTATTCCCATTCCAAAATCTTTGCATGGTCCACCATCATCACAGCTCCACCCGGATCATGTTTTTCATTGTCTGATGATAGATCATTATTTCAAATGGAAGAAGGAAAGGGTGAGGGAAAATACAAGGCTACAACCCAATATCATGGATAAATTGAGAACCCGCACAACAGGGGGAATGATAGAAAACCATTTGCTCATCCAAAAAGCGAGTTCTATCAATGTTCACTCCTTAGAATGAAGTCAAGAGTCCACCAACCCTCAATCCCAAAACGTGTTGTTCGTCTGTATTTGTCCTTGTAATACTTTTTGTTGTATTCGAACTTGACTGACAACTGGAGTGCAAAGTGGAAACAAGTCTCTTTTGCATCTATTATCCATGTCCATTCCCACCATAACATCAGGTCTGAGGAACATGAGACTCAAATGTAAGCATTGAGAAATGATTTGGAGACACCATTTTTAGTTGTCCAGGGATAGGATACAGTGGATATGTAGGACCCATATAATTGACCCAAACTTGATGAGACGAGGCTTATTTATGTTTCTTTATGGTCAAACTTGATGTGTTTTGGTTGGCGTTTTTTTTTCCCACTTGATAAAATTTGAATCAGAATGTTTATGACTAAGTTGCTGAAGGCATGGTCCTTGATGTGAAGGTGAAAGATGACTTCCTCATACATGGCGGGTAACATGTACACAGTAACACAGATATTGTGTTACTCTGTATAAGTTTAATATTTCTTCTTCTTTATAGATAAAGTGTTACATTTTTATGGTTCTTTCTTTCTTGTTAAATTTCTTATTCTTCTTTCTTGTTACATTTTTATCAATTTCAAATTTAGGGTACTGGCTTGTTGGCAATGGTTATGGTTATAACTAATATAAAACATTTGCTTAGATGTATGTAATTCTGATTTTAACAGGTTTCTCCACAAAATATACAGGATTTTAATATTTCCTTTTTAGTGAACCTGTATAAACTATAAATTGGATAGTATCTTTCTTTATGTTCATGGATAATTTACTTGAGTGATACACTGATACTTTTAAACTGTCGCAGGTATTTGACTTATTCGATACAAAACACAATGGAATTCTAGGATTTGAAGAGTTTGCTCGTGCTCTCTCTGTGTTCCATCCTAATGCTCCCATTGACGACAAGATCGAGTGTAAGTTGTGTCCACTCATACTTTTCATTCAAGCCTAAAGATTTTCAACAAATTAATTGACTAAACATTCAGGAGTGAGTTTTGGTGATAGTGTATCCATGAATTTTGGACTTACGCTAAGTTTAGTATCATCATATGTTAAATAGATATTTACAATTAATCTCATCTTGTATTAATGTGCTATGAGCTACTTGTCCAGGTTACTATGTATCTCTTCTAAGGGTAGTAAGAATATGAATTATATTTCTTCTTGTTAGATACCCTCAGACCCCAAAACTCGGGTCGTAAGGGGTGGTCCACAGAGGGTATATGAAGACAACATTGCCCAGCACGCTAGACGATGTGGAACTAAACTCCAACATTCCCCCTCACGTGCAGGCTGGTTTCGTCCGGTCCTTGTCACTTGGGTAGGCTCCCACTCGGCTTAACGGGCATAGGTCAAACCTGCTCTGATACCATGTTATATACCCTGACACCCCAAAATCCGGGTCGTAAGGGGATGTCCACAGACGGTATGTGGAGACAACATTGCCCAACCCACTAGATGATGTGGGACTGAACTCCAACACTTCTTAAAGTAGCAATTATGTTAGTTCGAACATTTGCGCTATGACAATGGTATCTATCCATATGCAAATAGAACAACTTAGCAAGGTATGCACACAAACCATATTGATAATTATTATCAACATGCGTTAACCATAATACTTTAGTTCAGTGGGATTCTTCCGTTCTATTATTCATGTTAGGGTTATATCTCAATTGTCATAGTTCTTGTAAAATTTGGTAAAACTTAGCCGAGTCGGGCCGAGTTGACTTGACTAGGCTAGTTTTCGAGTTGAGTTATTGGACAGAGTTGGGCAGAGTTTGGATAAAACTCAACCGAGTTTACTTAAACTTGGCAGACTTTCTAGTCGAGTCCGAGATTTTGAACAGTGGTTGTAGCCCTATTTTAAAATACCATCAGTGCAATTTTTGGCTTCCAATTTCCTATGTCTAGAATTATCCTTCTTGCCTCAGCAAAAGTCCACCTCATCATTCTTATCTTTGCAAAGTTTGCTGCAATGTCTGTTTTCTTTACTGCCCAAAACTTTGATCCATATGGTATAGCCAAGGTACAAAATCTCGCGATATTTCGCGAAATATCGCGAAATATCTCGGTTTTCCTAGAACTCGGCACGAAATGTCTACTGCGATATCAAACGAAATGGAAATCACAATAATATCGCGATATATTGCGATATTTCGCACGATATATTTGTCGGCACGAAATATCGTGATATTTCGTGGAAATTTCGAGATATTTCGGGGAATTTCGAGATATGTCGGAAAATTTCGAGATATTTCGGGATTTTGGCACTGAAATATTGGGACTGACTGGTTATAAAAGGGGACTGGGGGTTTCGGTTTCAGCAACTTATTTACATAAAGTAAATGTCGTCTTACTTAATTTTTATTTTCTCCATTTACTTTAAGTTATTATATGTAAATAAGCAAATACCCCCCCATTTGATTTCAATAAAAATATCAAAAAAATCAAAAACCAAGTGAATCAAAAAGTATGTTTTCAGTTTTAGTAGGAGAAAACAGTTTTTTCGGTTTTTCATAAAATTTGTATGTTGAGAAAAGTGGTTAAATCAACTCATTTTTAGCTCAAAAAATTCCACAAGATGTAGAACTACAAGTACATCTAGAAAACCATGGTCCTTCAAAGAAAATTTTGAATGTATAAAAACTTTTCTTTATAAAAACTCATTTTTTCAGACTTAGTAAAAAAACAGTGTTTTGCATTTCAGTATAATTTTTGCACGATTTCAAACTTGCACAACTTTCTTGTTTTAAGTCCATTTTCAAAATCGTTTGAAGCATTAATTTAACAATCAACCAATCTTTATTTTGGAAATATTTTTCTCCACAAAAAAGATTAAAAACCATTTTAAAAACATAGATCAAGACAGGACCAAAAAAGACTGCACAAGACTCACAGACTCAAATGCAGAATACATGCTTTGTGATGCTCTACACCCGTAGATAGGGTATAAATATTATCTGAGTGTTCTAAAACGTGTATCTATACTTAGTTTATGACTATCCAGAGTTTCATTCAAAAATTCCATTAAAAAATCAATATTTTCACCATTTCCATTAAATCACAATATTTCCACACTGTCGAAATATTTCCATTTTCCAGGAGGTCGAAATATTGACCGAAATGGAAATTTCGAACCTTGGGTATAGCCAACCTACTTATTGATGGTTGTCAGATCCCATGGGCTTCAAATTTGTGTTCAAAATGGATTACATGGTTTGATCCGATATCTGAGTTTGATAATCATTTGAGGATATAAATTCAGAAAATAATAAGATTCATTATTTTTATTTGGATTTAGACCCATTAAAGGACTTTCAACTCGAAAGCAGAAAATAAGCAACTCCAGTTACATGGTAGTGATGGTGCAAAGCCAAATATTTTTCAAGAGAGAAGAATATCATTGAATTGAATGGGAAAAAAAGGCTCCACATCTAAAAGGACATAAAAAACAGCTAGAAACAGGGGGAAGCAAAGTGGTGGATGGTTTGACACCGTAAGACATCTTTCTCATAAACACAGGCAACAATTATATGTCAAAGTAAGTGAAGTCATAAATAAGAAATCAACAAATGAATTGCTTTGAAGTTGGAAATGCTGGGACTTTCTAGCCTGCCACTTTCTTTTATTGAAAAAGTTGGATAAAAAATCGATTAGAAAAGGCGGGAAGAAAAAGATTAAGCAAATGAGTAAAAATGAGAAGAGGGTATGTTGGCTTACTTACTTATTAAGAGGCAAGGGAGGATGATGTTGAGAGTGAGGGGTGATTTGCAAGGCGACGAAAGGGATGGTAAGAATGTTGGAGCTGGGTTGGAGAATATTTGAGTGAGAGGGGTGTTGGAGTTGAAGTCACGAGCCTAGAGCTTGGTTAGGGATTGAGGTTTTGTTTGTCAACTTTGTCTTTATGATCTTAATCTAATGTTAGCTATTGATATCAAACATAATGGTTTATTTGCTATCATAATATAGTACAGATGTTATGTATAACAAAATTTCTCTCTTTATCTTTACACACTGGTAGTACTGGAGTTCAATCCTATATATTTCATAGTCCACAATGGGACTAGATTGTCCTTATTGAATATATCCCGAGGGGATTAGAATTCCATCTTCCTTTCCATCGTAATTCTGCACATATACCTGCTTAACCAACTCCTAGCTAGCTCGATCCACCATTTGCCTCATCCGACCTAAACCCTTATCTTCCTTTTTCCCTCCCTAGTCCTCATTAGTTGTTGCCTTGGTCTCCTAATTCCATGTAACTGAAACCCATCACCGCCGACCACCCTTGTCCCTTGCCCTCCCTTATTTTGCTTCATTTTATTTTTACTTCTATGGCAATGGAACATGCATATTGCACCTCTACCTGGGTTTCCACTTTCTTCAACCGACCTTTGCTCATCCTCTCTCCCTTGCTCGATATTTATGGTTTTGGGTAATTGGTGTGAGCATATTTGTTGAGCCAGAACTAAGGAGGTTATGGTTGGAGATTGCAAAGTGATTGCAAAAGGTGGCAGAGTAGTTTCAATTAGGTGGGAGCTCAGGGAGGGCAGTGGGAGTGTGGGTCGCTGGATCAAGCGATTGTTCAGTAGGTTTACCTCCCCAATCCTATACATTTGTGTGTAGCTTGACGAATCTTTCTCCATTCGTTTCTATTAGAAGTTATATGCCGACTATTTATTCTATGTCCTCTTGTTTTCTTTCTTGGCTCTCCTTTTGCTTAGCATATAACATAGTATGTGTCACCAAACTACTGTGAAGTAGTTAGAACCTATAACTTAGTATTTAATCTAGTGGGAATATTAAATTAAATAAAAGGGTTCTGGTTTCTATTCTTTTTTATTGTTCAACTGTAAAGTAAGATAACTACTTTAAACATGCCAAAATGATGCGCTAAGATAAAATTTTGGACTTGTGAGTTGTGACTTTTATTGCTTCTAAAATATTTTTGGGCCCAACACATTCTTGTATATCAGGATGGCATGGGTATTGCATTAGAAAATGTAATATTTCTGTAGAAGCACCTCTTTATTAGTCATTAAATGTTAGTATCGAAAAGCCAATGTGTTAATCATTTGGCTCTTGAATCCTTTGGTATTTGCAACTTTGTTGTACATTAGAGATAGTGTCGTCTTAGCCTTGACGGACGGGGTTATGGTCATATAAGGATGAGTGAATGAAAGATCAATAAAATGAGGTTGATTCATAAAACGACTTAAACTTGGTTTTCAGATTTATATTCTTGCTATTTATCTTCCTCTTTGAGTTTTTGTTGTTGTTGTTTGGATGTGCTGAATGAGGGCAAACTTACACTTTATTAACTTGCAGTTTCTTTCCAGTTATACGATCTCAAGCAGCAAGGGTTCATTGAAAGGCAAGAGGTATTTCGTAAGCCGTAACAATATGAACCTGCCACTGGTTACTAACTTACTATACTGTGAATACATGAGACCTACTTCCATTTTTATCTATACAACTAAGGTTTGAATACACCAAATTCACTTCTTTTTTCTGCCTAGCTGGCAACATGTCCAGTTTGCAATTATTTATCCTTTTTGTTTATTAAAACGATTCTGAATTCTGTCTTTTCTTACTTTGGCCTGGTATATTGTTTACACTTTTGAGTCTCCGACTTATTATTGATAGTGAATTGTGCAAATGTTAACTAGTGGAGTCCCATATGTGGATGAAAACCTTTTTGTTTCTCCATCTTTCTTAATTTTCCATGTATCCAATTTATGCTATCTGGAAGTAAAATTCTCATCGTTAATTATGGAACTCGATAATTCAAAATCTCTTCAAGCATGCCTAGCTAACAGGTCTTCAATAAACACTGAATATCATTCAATTTATGCTAGTTTCGGCTCGGGGTTGAGGAGTAGAGTGTATTTTGGGAGAAGACTGGCGATGATGGCACATGGTTGAGACCATTGTTCAGATTGGGATGGAGCCTAGACTCTTGAAGTAGGCTTTGTCCAAGCACTCCAGGTTGTGGTAGAGGCTATCGGGCATCCCACCATTCGATCTTTGGATAGGAGATTCACGATGGAGCTCCTAAAACATACATTTTATTTATATGTAATTTATATTAATTTTATTTTCTAATTTTTAATAATTTTTTGATTGTTAATTTTTTTTAAAGACCGGTATCGTTTTCGGTTTGTACCGGCCGATACGGAAAAACAACTAAAATAGGCAAATACGATTTAAAATTAAACAACGATTTTGTTATTGAAAAATCGAATACATGAAATTAAAGTGAGATCATGAACAACTAAAAATAGAGATACGATGTAAATTAAACCTTCCTTTATTACTTTATCTTTTTTTTTGTTAAATAATACTGGTAAGAGATAACACAACTAAATCAACAAAAATCCACATTGCAAGATATAATCAAATAGCATATGATATGCCCCCAATCCATATTTAATTTATGGAAGAACTAAGAAGTGATTATGAAGTCAGAACTTATACTATTCTTTCAACACATGGTCGTCTATCACTTGAGTTGATCAACAATTGTGATTGCACGACGCCGTCAGTGCATGAGAGGTGGGCCCTGTCCTACGCATGACTTGGCATGATTCACCTGTTGCATGTGGCTTCATTCTTTTACCATCTTCAGGATTATGCATTCCCCAAATCAATTAGCTATGAAGAAAGTTAAAAGAAAATTCAAGCTAACAAATCCTCAAGCAGCTTTAGATTGGATATCGAGAAGTGAATGTGCCTGCGCAAAGCATTCCCTTATAAGTTCCTGGATTGAATAAACTATCAACGTATTTAAAAAATGTGTCAAATTCACAAGCCATCACAAAAAAATAAAAAAAATAAATCTTTGGAACTAGAGAAGGGATGGGGAAGATCATGGCTACCTCCATCCTCCTTGGGGTTAGCCATGATCTGTATGTGAATGGGCTGTTAACAGAACCTATATGTGAATGGGTTGTTACCAGAATCTATATGTTAATGGGGTGTTAACAGAACTTAATTCCTCCCATGTCCCATTTTTTCTTGTTTTTCTGATTGAACCAAAGATGGGATGGAGAAGATCATGGTTACCCCCATTCTCCTGGGTTCCTTTGCCGATACTGCTGCCCTGCAATGTCGTTAATCATGGAGGCCGTGGGTGGCGCTGCCGGCTAAGAAGTCAAGAGAGAAAGGAGGTTGCCATAGGGTTTTCATGATTAAAATCCATAAACCATATTGCAGAATTGAAGAAATGGGAAGAGGAAATCGAGGGAACAACCCTTCTTAGCAATAGGGCCTCCGTGTGCTAGATTTCGATATTGACGGCCATGGTTGCTGCCCTGTTCTTCTCCAAGGCCCCAGGTTTTGATCTCTACAAAATTAAAAGCACAAAATAGAAAATTTTCATTAGGTAGGAATCCTAATATATATATATATATATATATATATATATATATATATATATATATATATATATATATATATATATATATATATATATATATATATATAGGGAAATGAGTTCCTATGACATGTCATAGGGAGTACCCTATGACATATGGTGAGTTAGTACCCTAGAATATTTAGAATGTTCTGGATTTTTATGAGGATGATCACCCTATCTTAGATAGGACCCTCGCAAAAAATCGGCTCATTCTAAAACTTCTAGAGGCATCAAATATGATTTTCAATTTAACGGTTAAAATGGATGGCCGATAAAGTTTCTAGCATTTGATGCCCAAACAACTTTTAGAATGCTTTGATTTTTTGTGGACATTCTATCTAAGGTAAGGTGATCACCCTCAAAAAAATTCGGCACATTCTAAACATTCTAGCATTACTAATTCACCATATGTCATAGGGTACTCCCTATGACATGTCATAGGAACCCAACCCTCATATATATATATAGGGTCAGGATCGGATGACCTAGCAAATTTTGACCCATTAATAACCCAGCACCCTTTGAGGCACGTAGAGGTTATAGAATGGGCTGATTTTTTGTAGGGATGTTGTCTATGGTATGTTGATCATCCTCACAAAAAATCAGCCCATTCTAAAACCTCTAGGTGCATCAAATGCGCACTTCAAATCAACGGTTTTTCATTGTCAATTTTAACCGTTGATTTGAAGAGCACCCTTTGATGCACCTAGAGGTTTTAAAATGGGCTGATTTTTTGTGAGGATGATCAACATATCATAGACAACATGTCTACAAAAAATCAGCCCATTCTAAAATCTCTAGGTGCCTCAAAGGATGCTGGGTTATTAATGGGTCAAAATTTTGATGGGTCATCCGATCCTGACCCATATATATATATATATATATATATATATATATATATATATATATATATATATATATATATATATATATATATATATATATATATATATATGCTTAGGTGCGGTCCGCGGTCTACAGCCGTCTGATGCACTACTCCGTGCATCCGATGCACGCGGCGGGTGCATCGGACGACTGCGGACCCGGACCGCAGACTGCACCTAGGCATCCCCATATATATATATATATATATATATATATATATATATATATATATATATATATATATATATATATATATATATATATATATATATATATATATATATATATATATATATATATATATCGAGAGAGAGAGAGAGAGAGAGAGAGAGAGAGAGAGAGAGAAGGTAAAGGAAGAAAGAAGATAACCTGCAGGCTGCGGTTCAAGCTCATTCTCCATCTCCATCTCTCTTTCGTTCTGCCTCTACCCACATGAAGGGGGTAGAGGGGGAGGGGGATCTTCGATGGAGGCACGATTCTCTTGCGATGAAGGGGACGGGGGGCACGATCTCGGAGATTTGTTGAGATGGGAGGGGGGCGCGATTGTTACCTCCTCCAACTCCCCTTCCCTCTCTTCTTTGCTTCTTTAGTAACCAAGAAAAAATAAGAAGAAACTCACAGGATTTTGCCCTCTCCTTCCCTTCCTTCACCTCTCTGTTGCCTCCTCTCTTTTTGAAACAGGAACCTAATTTTTTTTTTAAAAAAAATGCAGGGGGTTCTCCATCTTCTTCCATTCTCTCTCTGAGGTGTTTGTTTTGGGTTTGGGGCTACAAAAATAAGAGAGAAAATGACTGTTGGCTTTTGAATGTACCAGAGTTGTTGCCGGCTTCTATTGGGATAAGGTTGTTGAGCGGGAAAAGATGAAGATAAAAAAAACCAATGAAAAAGAAGGGGGGGATGAAAAAAATAAACCCCTGCACTTCTTTCACCAGCTTCGGATACCTCTTCCGATGACAATCCCACTGCCTCTCTCTCTCTATCTCACCCTCACCAAACATGGGCGACGGGGCACCGGAGTAGCTGGACAGGGAGGTACCACACCCATGATCTCGGGGCCGGGCTGGAAAAAAAACCCCATCACAATAGAGAGAGAGAGAGAGAGAGAGAGAGAGAGAGAGAGAGAGAGAGAGAGAGACAAGGGGGGTCGGCCTACCACCTTGGTGGCTGGCGAGACCGGAGGTGCGGAGGGAAGTCATATCGGAGGATGGGGGAGGGTTTCACACCGGGGTGCGACTCACCAGCCGGGGTTATGTGTTGATCGAGTGGGTGTGCGATTTAACGGTCGGTGATGCCTATCAATCTGGGAAGAGTGCCATTCACCAGTCGTAGATGCCTGCCAGTCGGGGAAGTGTGATTCCCCATCCGGGGTTACCTGCCAGTTGGGGGGGGGGGGGGGGTGCGATTCACCTGCCAGGGTGGTGGCGGCAATTGTGATGATGGTGGTGGTTGTGACGGTAGGGATAAGAAGGGAGGGAGAGAGAGAGACGTGTGAGAGAGGGGGGTGTTCGGCGGAAGTACAAAGAAGGGGAGACAACAGAAGTATGGGGTCATCATGTGATGGTGGGTTATTTAGTGATTACAACTGACCTAGGGATCCGGACTTCTGATCACAACCATCCTTTGCACTCAGCCCGATCTGTGAATTGCACCCAACCCCTATTGATAGCAATACCCCTATCACTCTCTCTCTCTCTCGCTGATACTCTTTTAGCCCTTCGATTGATAGCAACACTCCCATCTGGGCCTGTTTTGTTGTGTTATGTTTTTTATTAGAGTTGGTGTGAGAGGAGAGTTAGAGGAGAGAAAGAAAAAGAGTTTGAATTTAATTTGAAAAAAGAGAGAAAAACATGATGAATCCAAGCCCTTGCTATGCTTATACCCTCCTCCAAATTAATCCGGACCCTAAACTATCTCCCCAAACTATCTACCATCCCTCCCATGTTATAGTAGATAATCTCGTAATATCATGCATGAAAAGCATAACAGTTCTTATTTGTACTTTGTGTTCACTGTGATTGGAGAGCTATTGCAGTATGTTGATGTTTTGGTAATGTGTGATTTTAGTATATACCTTAGTGGAGCTCCCTATTATCAACCAAATTTTCTGTATATATCCTTTTTTGATGAATAAATCGATTCCATAAGGTAGCTGGCTTGTGCTGCATGATTTTATGGAACTCTATTATAAACTCTACATTTTCCTACCAGTATTTGTCAACTCTATGCTATTTCCTACCAGCATTGAGAAACATTAGTCACATTATGAATACATATGAATTATTTAAGCCATAATGAGGAACCAGATCTTGTCTTGTTACTTTCTCTTCATTTGAATTAGATGATATAAGATGTCGGTTGAGGAAATCTCCCCAATACCTTTTCTTAGATACATGCATTGTAGTTGCCTGGCTACACATAGTAGTTAGAACTATAATATCTTTATTAATGAATCCAGTATGACTTTGTACCATGAATTTAGATACTCCAGGATCTCTCTGTTACTGCTTTAATTGTTTGGTCTTGCCTAAGAGATAACCAAGCATTTTGGGCGCACAGGTGAAGCAAATGGTAGTGGCTACACTTGCTGAATCGGGCATGAATCTTTCGGATGAAGTTATAGAAAGTATCATTGATAAGGTGGTTGACTGACTATCATAATTAATATTACTCGTCCAATGTTGTTGAATATCGATGATATATATGCATGTTTGTCAGCTTCGGTTAAGCTTCCTTTCCTGATCATTTTTTGCATTTCTCTTGCTTCTTGAGTTATTTCTTTTGCACTATATATTTACTATTGTGATAGCTGGCAACTTGATTTTTTTTATGCCTTTATCTCTCAATCTGTCTAATATAATCACTGTAATTTAGTTTTTTAAAGTTTAAACATTCTTCTCTTTGACCCATTTATCTGTGATGGACTGATTATGACGGTTTTTGTTTGCAAAGTAATGTCAAAAACGGACTTTATGAGGGTGAGGATGGTCATCTACGGAATAATAAGAGGAAAGGGAGACTAAACATAAGTTGGATGGAAATGGTTATTAAGTATTTATGGAAGTTTATAGGGATGGATGATATGCTTTAAATAAGATTGAAGGACACATGCTTCAGGATGCCATTGTCAAATAGATGCAATAAGGCTGTTGGTTGTGATTATAGTTACATTTTGTGTTGTTCTTATATGGATGATGTATCAAGTGCTGCGCAAAAGTTACTGCTCACTTGCATCTATTCTCCTATCCTTTTTCTCACCTGTCGATCTACCACTAGGGGTTGTACAGTTATTTTCCATCTACATATGTTTCACAAGTATTTCTAATTGGGCAACCCGCCCAACCCGTCTATCTTTTTTGCAAATTGGTTAACCCGAGGAACCCGAACGGTCAAGCACGGGTTGGACTTTCCCTGGTTCCACGGGCAAAACGGGTTGAGGTGTATGTAGGTCGGGTTGGGCATGGGCAGACCCTTCAACCTGCCCAAGTCCCACCCCTAGTGTAAACAAAGCTGAAACGAGCACGAACGGAGCTCGAACCATGCACAGACCAAGCACGAACATAGTCGAAAGCGGCGGCTGGTTATCGATGGGTTGGGGGTTTACTGGTGCAAGTGAAAGAAGGGAGAGGGTGGTGGTGTGTTTGGTGGCTCGGGTGTTGGATCACACAAATAAGGAAAAAACTCGAAGAACAGCGGTCTCTCTTCAGTAGCCCTGCAACCACTCGCCGGAGTTGAGGCTCTTGCTCTCACACCTCTCACTTGGGATATTTGCAAACGAGCATATTTTAATCTTCATTAATGGAAGCTAAAGCTTTGGGTTTATAACCCACTGAGCAATATAAAACCCAATAGGAATAGGATACCTAATGGGTATGGACTTAGAACTCCTAAAGCAACGAGGAAACCCTTATAAAGTGGGTTTTGACATGTGCATAATTTCAGATAATTAAAACTCCGACAATAAAATAAAAGGAAATAATATAAAAAGATGGCAATGCCCCTAAACAATGGGCTTTCACTTATGGGCAATCCCAAAACCAAAGAGACACTGGGTGGGCTAGTTATTGGCACCGGCTGGAATAAGAAATGTGTCAATGGCGGTAGGCCATGTCTGGTGCCTCTGGTGTCAGTCACCACAATGGGTCACTATTGGGATGTGAATTACTTGTAAGAGGGATTCTGATATGAGAATCTTTGAAAAAAAAGGTATAGTGAGGTAAATTGGTAGCTACTTCTGCTGCGTGAGCAGTACATTGCATGTAACATATGTCAAGATCATGTATGATGGTTCATACTGAAGGGATGGAGTTGTTATGCTGCTTAGTTTAGTACAATGGTGTTTATATAACAGATAATTTGGGCCACCTAGGGCATCTATTGCTTTGAGTGCGTTTAAATTCTCATTGCATTTGGATGTTTCTTTTATTCATTGTGCCATTGCAGTATATATCCATATTTGATGCCAAGCTATAAAAGAAAAATTTATGATTATGTTGGTGCAACTTGTGCAGTATCAATTAGTACCTCAGAAGTCAGAATCTTCAAGCACCATATACGAGTTTATCTATCCGTAGGATATGACATATTATCCATTTTGCTAGAGTTAACATCTGTTTCTGTAGATTATGTGATAGTTTCTCCAAATATATTTGGCTATTTACTATCCTTCTAACTGGACATTAATTTTTTGATTAAAGAGCATGTTCTTTCTTGTATTATTCCGTCTCAGACATTCGAGGAAGCTGATACAAAACATGATGGTAAAATTGATAAGGAAGAGTGGCGCAGTCTTGTCTTGCGACATCCCTCTTTGTTGAAGAATATGACCCTCCAATATCTCAAGTAACTCACCTTGTCTTATTTTTCTTTTTATTGATCTAATATCTGATTTACTAATATGGTAGTTCTTTTAGAGGGCATGATTTTTTTTTTCGTTAAAGAATGCAGACTCTCATTTTTTTTTTTTTGCATTATATGCTAACATCTAAAGTTTATAACTATGTATGATGTTATGTTGGTTCGCAATAGCATAAAAGTATAGGTGGTTCTACATGTATGAGATGGACAATGTAGGGTCGGATGATGTACAATTCTGTTATCTTTGTTATTTTCATTTTCATTTTTACTTTTTGGTATGAGTTATACATATTCTGTCATTGTATAGCCTGTATGTTGATCCCTTTTTGTGGTGTTGATGTGATAAAACTTGTTTTGGGGATAAATGTTATAAAACTTGTTTTGCGGAGGAAATTTTTTGTATTGGTCATATATAGAAAACTCAAATTTACACAATTTCCAGCAAATATAGTGATAGAAATGCATGGAAACGCTTCGAAATCATTTACACGAAATTCAATGATTTCACCGATAGCCCATCAAAAGAGCAGATAGATTTCGACTGCTGTCACTTTCGCGGGTCCTATATTTTTGACCGAAATTTTGTCAAAATGCACACTAAATTTCGTCAAAGTTGACATGAAATTTTATAGAAATGCAACGAAATGCACGAAAACGCTCTGAAATGCACCGAAATGCTTTGAAAATGCACCGAAATCGATTGAAATATAGATTTTCGGGGTTTAGCACCTGCCTTTCGTTTCGGTATTGACCGAAACTGAACTTTTTGACCAAAATTTCATAGTTTTGGTCAAAATTTCAATCCATGCTGCCACCCTCTACCACTTTTCACTCACTTATTGTCGTCGTATGCACTCGCTGGTCATTGGTTGCCCGCCTATCACTATTGCTTGAATCATAGGGTTGATTGTGATTCACCGTCTTGTGGAATGCATCGGGCGGATGTCGTCCACCACCTGTCATCATTTGCTATTCCCGTTGCCTTCGCCATCCTGTTGATGTTGCCTTCATCCTCGATTGCCTGCCACCGTTCACCCATCGCCACTGTCTGCTATGCTGATTGCTAGTCGTTCGTACTTCGTAGCTATCGTCTGTCGTAGGTTGTGTTTAATAGCTATCATAGACCATCGTCATTGTCAGCCACTTGTCGATGCTACCTGACACCACTCACCATAAGAAAAATTCCTTACCTTCTCCCCTAATGTTTGAATATTTCAAACATAGGCATCCTAGAAGCACTACATAAACACCTCGATAAACACGTGACTAATCACTATTGTTCAACACCACTATGTCATGCCGCCCACTTGATTTCTACATCAAAGGACTGAGCATCCGCACGATTACCCACCGCCGCTCTCTCGTCACCGATTGCTTGATGTGTGCATCCGAGGTTAAGTGCAATTCAACGACTTGTGACGTGCATTGGGCGGATGGTCGTTTGCCAAATGCGTCATCGTCCACTATTGCTATTGCTACCACTTACCCGTTGGCATTGTCGACCGACGCTTATAGGAATTGTGGTTTATGATCCCATTAGCAAATTCCTTTATAAGCAGTAAAGGGTGTAAGAACATAGAAAGATTTGAATACCATGGAACATTATCAGAAGAATATGCTCTAGGCTCACGATTTGGATAACCCAATAAGAAATTAACAATGACATGCAACAAAAAATTTCTACATAAAAAAAAAACAAATTGTAAACACTTTATTTGCACAAGTTTTGATAGGGTCACTTTAATTCACCTTACATATAAAATATATATCAATAGGGAATTCTATGGTACCAAATGGGTACCATACAGTAACTGATAGGGATCATTGCATGGCCTTATGGTTGATCTTAAGGATCTACCTAGGGTTCATCCCATGTGCCCTATTATAATATTCCCAGCTATAGGATGGCAAAAAAAGAGAATGGATGGTGGATGTGGGGTTTGGTATGTTATCGAATTTGATGAATCAATATCTTAGTGGAACCCATATTTCATGGCACCTTATTTACATCCAATTGTTGTTTAGCCATGAAGGGTCTTAAGATCATGGATGTCATGCTATGTGTTACCACCCATAACTACAGAAGACAAAACACCCCATGTAAAGATGAGTACGTGAGAAGCGCATGTGAACTCATCCGCACCATTTGCATTGTCTAACGATGATGAAGGCATGACCTTCTCATATTTGGATTCCCCTTCTTAGTGTTGGTCATCACCAATTGAGGTCGAGAGGAGCCAGTTGAGGTGACTCTTGATCCTATAACAAAGAATCAAAGATGATATAAAGATTTGTCATTTTTTCTTTCTTCCCTCTTAATTTGTTGCTCTTAATTTTCTATGATGTAAATCTTAATTTTCTATGATGTAAAAAAAATTTGACCATGGATTTTATTTCTTAAACACATATTCAAACATGCAAATATTCTTCCAAAGATCATAATGGCCCATAGATAAAGATATTTAGACAAAGCATAACTAATAAAACAAAGATCCAACTTTATCATCCACCTGAGATTTCAAATAAGATGATAGAAATCTATATCATGCAAGAGAATTGAAAGGAGTGACTCCCCAACGACCAAAGTTGACTCTGTCGCCTTAGATTTCACCAACAAAGGGAACATATTCCTCGTTGATAATTGTAACATCGTCTGTTTTATTGTTGACCTCCATCACTTAAACCCGGGCGATGCCCGGGCTACTGCCACCCTACCACGCATTGAAAAATCGTAATAAAAAATAAATAAAAACCTAAGAAAAGAGGGGGGTTAGAAATCATAATAAAAAAGAAACAAAAACCTAAGAAAATTGGGGGGTTTGGATGGTAATATACAGAGAATGCTCAACAAAATTGCTCAACGTACTCTTTGTTATCTGGCATCCATTCCTTCCAACATGAAACATTGATATTTATGTTTGGATTTACCAAAAGAAAAAAAAAAGAATAAAGCTAACCTTTGCCACACCAAAACAAACAAACAATATGATAGATGAGAAAGGAAAAAACAGAAATGAGAGAAAAAAAAATAAAGTACCATTTACCAGCCTGGTTTTCCACTATAGGTAATTTTGCTATTTTGTGCCATTATGGGTGTCCCCATCGAATGTGGGCGCCGCAGAACAAATTTTTTCGCCCTCATCGACTTTGGGCATTCCCATCGAAAGCTGAAACAAGGACGCCAATTAATGTGGTCGCCTTATTGAAAATGGTTATCTCGACCAAATATGGACGTTCCTAACCGAATGTGGGTGCCTTCACTAAATGTGAGTGACCCCGCTAAATTTGGGTGCCCTCGCCAAATGTGGATGCTTTCACCAAATGTGGACGCCTTCACAGAATGTGAACGCCCCTTCGAATGTGGACATTCTCGCTGAACGTTCGTGCCGACGGGTATGTGCATTACTATTATTATCTCCACTCAAGAAATATTGTTATCACCCTCAATATTATTATCTCCCTCGAAATATTATCGCCGCTCTCGAAATATTGTTCCCGCCCTCAAAATCTTTTGCGTGCCGACAGGTACGGGCATTACTAGTATATATATGGGAAAGGGTTTGGTGAAATCGAGTTCAACATTCAAATGTTGAACTCGAATGGAGATGGCATATGTCCTAAGAAAGTCAACAATTACGGCTAAGTATATATATTTATATATATTCTCATATATGTGTATATATAAATACCTTCAGCCGCAATTGTACGTTGACTTCCTCAGGGCATGTGGATTTGATTTAAATTGGTGGGCATGCTCTCTATGGCAAGTTGATCATTCTTACAAAAAATCATCAAATTCTAAAACCTCGAAGGGCATCAAATGTTAGAAGATTTATTGACCGTCAATTAAAACCAATAATTTGAATTGTGTATTTGATGCCTCTAGAGATTTTAGAATTTGATGATTTTTTTTTAGGATGATCAACTTGCCATAGAGAGCATGCCCACCAATTTTCATCAAATTCTAAAACCTCTATATAGGTTTCTCACAAGGTATCTCATATCTCACTGGATCGCAACCCTATATATATATATATATATATATATATATATATATATATATATATAGGGGCATGCTATGCTGCGGCATGCGGTACGTGCGGCACAGCACCGCAGCCGTCTGATGCACGCGCTGCGTGCATCGCATGCACGCAGCAGTGCATCAGACGGCATGCGGTAGGTGCCGCACTTACCGCATGCCGCATTCAAGCATTTCTCTCTCTCTCTCTCTCTCTCTCTCTCTCTCTCTCTCTCTCTCTATATATATATATATATATATATATATATATATATATATGACATGTCATTTCATTTCCCTCTCTTGGTCTGGTGTCCATATCATATGTTTTCTCATATTGTTGCTACCGTACATCTTGACAAACAGGGACATCACTACTACATTCCCGAGCTTTGTGTTTCACTCGCAAGTCGACGACACCTGAGGATTTGATTCAAACACAGCGCCAAGGATGGGCTCGAGTTCTTCGTCGACAGACCCAACGACACCTGAGGAAGAATGTTGTATGATATGTTTATGATTGGCCACCATCCGGCCTTTCTGCTTTCATGTAGAATACTAAATTCTGAATCTATTAAATTCATGAATTATTGTTCCTGTTTATGAAAGGATCAGCTCGAAGAAAGGCCGGGCCACCCTGACTTGGCACCTGATCACAGCAGTCACTTTCTCTACCTGTCGCGGCTGCACGATAAATATGATTAATACGAGGCTGTGAGGCCTCAGAAGGTAGTGGCATGGGATCCATGAGGAGGAAGAATCGGAGCATAGGGTGAAGGCGCTACAAGAGAGGGACGTAAGACCGTCTACATTGTCTCCTACATATAGCTTAGTTGGTAAGACATACAGCCCGTAGCCTTGATCAAGGGTTCAAATAAGTGCTATGACATATTTTCCTCCCGCTTTGTAGTGGCGGGCCTCCCTCTCATCTTAGTGGCGAGCTTTTCTATCTGTGGGGTTATTAAAAATTAGGGCATTTCTCTTGCCCTTGTGGTGAGTTTCGATCATTGGTCTATCTTGTGCCAGCGCACGAACATGTGATGTACTGACACGACTATGGTGGTTCCTTCTAGGGAGAAAAAGGGATTACGTACTGTAGAAGGGAACGGGGAGGGGGAAGAGCAAAGTAGGGACAATGCTCAAAGGAAATAACATGGCGCTCAATAATAAGATGGTGAGAATTAGGCTCATAGCATTAATAACCATTGTGCTCAAGATTATAGTTGAGAAAGTCACAGTAGAATGAGTAGATAGTTTCATGCGCTGAATGGGAGTAGGAAGGACAGCACGAACACCTAAATATACGGAGGTGAGAAACCGCAGCCAGGGTAACCTGAATCTTGAACTGAGTAGGAACTGAAGCAGAGAGAAGAAGAGCGCAAGCTTTGTCAATGGTGTAATGATGTTTTTGGTTAGAAACAACATTATGCTCAGGCGCCTTAGGGCGGTAGAGCGGTTTGAGCTAGCAGGAAGTCATGAAACTTGTAAGATTCTAGCAATCAAAATAAAATCCAGGGTGGATTTCATGAATTGAATGGAAATCATGGTAGTAAAATTATAGTTAACCATATATATATATATATATATATATATATATATATATATATAATTTTAGATTAACGGTGATAACGAACGCTCGATAAAACTTCTAACATTTGATGCCTTTAGGAGTTTTAGAATGTGCTGATTTTTTGTGGGTGTTCTATCCAAGACAAGATGCTTATGCTCACAAAAAATCAGCACATTCTAAGACTTCTAAGGGCATCAAATGGGTGGCTGCCCATTTTTTTGAAATAGGTCGGTAGCTTATTTTTCGTTTCCTCTCTCTCTCTCTCTCTCTCTCTCTCTCTCTCTCTCTATATATATATATATATATATATATATATATATATATATATATATATATATATATATATATATATATATATATATATATATATATATATATATATATATAACCTTGCTCTTCTTACCCCAAAAATTCAATACCCACTTCTACCCCTAACATAAATTAAATGTGTTATTATATAAAAAAAATATGGATAGTTTTTTGACTTTTTAATGGTAGTTAATTTGGATCCCCCAATTAATCGGCTTTACTCCAACACACTATCTCTTCATGTAAACTTACCACTCTCTCTCCCTCTCTCTCTCTCTCTCTCTCTCTCTCATACACACACAGATCTCTGCACATGTGCATCATACATGCTTATTTCTAGAATGAAGAAAAAGAAATAAGGCCTTTGATGTATGAAGCATAACCAAGTAAAAATGGAAATAATCAACCACCAGCAAAATATGATATATATTTCCACATTTAGAGACAAAGGGGATGGGTCCCAAACATTAGTGTACCAACTCAAAAAGAATAGTGGAAATAAACCCTCTTAAGTCTGATAGGAGAACATTTTTGCTACAATAGTAAAAAAGGGAGCAGTCTGATTGCATGTAAAAAGGGTACGAGTGAGGTGCACGGGTTGTGGCTGTGTGTAAAGTATAATCGGACGGCTCTCTATTATTTCATGAACGGCCCAGTGCTTGC
Source organism: Chamaelirium japonicum (assembly GCA_947650365.1). Lineage (NCBI taxonomy): Eukaryota > Viridiplantae > Streptophyta > Magnoliopsida > Liliales > Melanthiaceae > Chamaelirium > Chamaelirium japonicum. Next base: position 59,310,991 of record OX393553.1, read on the forward strand.
CTCACGTAGGATCCAAAGCAAAAATGCCCAGTAACAAATAAATTTTAGCCTAAAAGAGAGGGTTGATTTATTTACCTATTTACATTGCGTAAAAGGAATAATGACCGAGGCGACGATGCAGCCAAACGAAAGAGATAATCCATATAGGAGAGCCCACCCTGCCGAAATAAGTGCATTGGTCGAGTGTTGACATAAAAAATCCTATGACGGTAATTAAAAACTAGAGTTAAGAATCTAAGCGTGCGTTTGTCATTGGTTTTAGATGCCTGTTTTTTTTTTATCAAAACCAGTTCCGTTTGTTAAACTAGTTTTGGTATAACACATTGAGTGCGTTTGGAGTCCGATTAAAAAGTTGGTTTTTTAAAATCAAAACAAAAAAAGCACCACAGAACCAAAAGATGAGGGTTAGGATTTAAAAGATAAGGAACAATCTCTTATTAGGGTCAATGGGTCAATATATAAAATACATACGTGTCCTCATGTGATGGTCATATATATATACTAGTAAGAAACCCGGGCAACGCCCAGATGAGCTTAATGCATAGCCATTTGGCAGAGATAACATCACAACTGCTCGAAGAAGTATGAAATCTAAAGTGAGTGTGATTCACTTGTTAGAGAGAGAGAGAGAGAGAGAGAGAGAGAGAGAGAGAGAGAGAGAGAGAGAGAGAGAGAGAGATATTAACATCAAATGATAATTAAATGCCATTGAATGAGTGTTTTATTATCTTTATGGTAGGTTTTTAATATGATTTAAAACTGAGCTGTGTTCACACATGGAAGAATGATTATGGTTCTTTAAAAGACGTCCACGTGTCACAACACGGGAGAGAGGCTTCCGTTTTAGTATATAGTATAGATATAGGGGACGGGGAGCCTAGACCTCAGGTGCAGCAATGATGCTGCACCGGTGGGATGCCACGTGTCCCGCCAATTGCGCGAGATCTGAAGCGGCGAGGGAGTGCCGGACGGAGAAAGCCGAATTAAATACCAGCCGTCCGATTGCTTGATCCAACGGTGCAGCATTCCTTGGGACCGAATGTCGCTGTTACTGTGGCGGCCACAATAACAACGATATCATGGTCCAGGGGAATCCCATCCGTTGGATCAGTTCAATCGGGCGGCTGAAAAAAATTTCGCGGTTACTGTAGCCACTACAGTAACCGCGATAATGCTTTCAACCGTCCGATCGAATGGATCCAACGGATGGGATTCACCCGAACAGCGAATTGAATCCCAAATGAATCCAATCCGTTGGATCCATCAGATTGGACGGCTGAAAGCATCGGTTACTGTAGCGGCTACAGTAACCGCGAAATTTTTTTCAGCTCGGATCGAACTGATCCAACGGATGGGATTCCCCTGGACCATGATATCGCTGTTACTGTGGCTGCCACAGTAACAGCGACATCCGGTCCAGGGGAATCCCTCCCGTTGGATCAGGCAATCGGACGGCTGGTGTTTAATTCGGCTTTCTCCGTCCGAGACTCCCGCGCCGCTTCAGATCTCGCGCAGTTGACGGGACACGTGGCATCCATGCAGACACTGGTGCAGCATCAATGCTGCACCTGAGGTCCAAACTCCCCGTCCCCATATATATATATATATATATATATATATATATATATATATATATATATATATATATATATATATATATATATATATATATATATATATATATATATATATATATATATATATATATAGAATACGGGGTATGAGCTGACAACCCATTTGCAACTTTGGGCTGTCAGCTAACAGCCCTCCGATCTCCATCACGAGCCGTCCGTTTATAATAAAAAATAAACCGGAATAACACCCGTCAACCCTCTCTCTCTCTCTCTCTCTCTCTCTCTCTCTCGATCTCTCTCTCTCTCTCGAGCTCGAGCACCAGCCCGACGGGGGCGGGTGCAGGGGTCGGCGGACGGGGGCCGGGGGCGACGGGGGCGGGTGCAGGGGTCGGCGGACGGGGGCCGGTGGCGACGGGGGCGGGTGCAGGGGTCGACGGACGGGGGTCGGGATGGAGGCGGGCGCTGGAGGGGTCCGGGGGCGCAGGGGTCGGGGGCGCAGGGGGCAGGGGTCGGAGGGGGCTAGAGGTCGGAGTCGGGCGCAGGGCGCAGGGCGCCGGAGGCGACCGGGGGCGCAGGAATCGGGCGCAGGTGGCAGGGGTCGGAGGGGGCTGGAGCGGCTGCCGTCGGGGGTTGCCGGTGGACAGAGACGGAGGGGGCCGGTGGTCGGATGGACAGCCGGAGCCGGAGGGGGCGAGAGAGAGAGAGGATGAGGTGGGTCGATCGGTCGGGTCGGGGCTGCTACCGGAGGGAGCCGCTGCCGGACGGAGGAGCCGGCCGGCATCGGGGGGAGCCGGTGCCGGAGGGGGAGCCGGGCCGGAGGTGGTCGGGCTGGTGCTGGTGCTCGAGCTCGAGCTCGAGATCGGGAGAGAGAGAGACACACACAAACAGTTTTTTTTCTTCTTTTTTTAACCTACGGCTGTGATGGACAATCGGATGGCTGTGTGCTGACAGCCCAAACTAAGAATTGGGCTGTCAGCTTATTTCCCGTATTCTCTCTCTCTCTCTCTCTCTATATATATATATATATATATATATATATATATATATATATATATATATATATATATATATATATATATATATATATATATATATATATATATATATATATATATATATATATATATATAGCCTTTGTCGATATCATACCTGAGAATTGGTGACGAATCAAATGTTGAAAAAATCCTATGATAGAGGTCCGTAACGAAAGAGATTTATCGGTCAAAAGATCATAGGTGGTGTGCATTCCATGATTAAAACTTTAAATGAAACTAATCTATATGTGTATGTTCTGTGCACATGAATTGAACACCCTAATGATAATCTAGCGATGCGAATATCTAGCGCACATGCATACAATTCGAATCTACGTGTTAGAGTATTGCATACCTTCGTGAGGATCTTTTAACTATGGATGATTGTCTTCTTTGTCGGTGGAGGCGGAAGATCGCCCATGAAGAAACCGATGGTACAAGTCAGGGGAAGCCTTCTTCATTCACCCGATCTCACACGATGCACGCCACGCCACCGAAGGATCTCTGAGTGCCTTCTTACGATGACCTTTCTCCATCAACGAATCACTACACGAGGAAGCCGAGTTGAAGTCCTAACCTGCAAGTGCACGCATGAGAGAGAGAGAGAGAGAGAGAGAGAGAGAGAGAGAGAGAGAGAGAGAGAAGAAGAAGAAGAAGAAGAAGAAGAGAGAGGAGAGTGACAAGCTAGAACTAGGGCCGATCTCTCCTCTTCCTCTGTCTACATAAAGGGATCGGCCCCTACCTTGCGTATAACAATGGGTAGCCCCCCTTTGACTTTCTTTCCCTCTTTCGTACCCCTATAAGCTAGCCCCTTTAGTCAAACTCCCTAGACTTTAACCCCCCTCCCCTAGAACTTTGAAGACAACTCCTATAAGTCTCCTAGCATGTAAGGCCACCCCCCTAGACCATGTTGCAATCTTGGTATTCCAAAATAGCCCCATGGAACTAGTTGACCGCGACACCCTTGCATGAAGACTCGTATGGTGTATTCACGTGGGACATAACTAGTGATTTCACTATTACCGGGGTACCCTTAGTAAACATATAGGGTGCCTCTTGTCAAGTCAACTAGTCAACTTGCAACATGTCTGGTACATCGCACCCACACTATTGTGGGATCCTTATTCATGTGATATATTACAAGAGGAGTTCATTAAAGGCCCACTCCAGTTGACATGGTTGACTAAATTATAGGGGGTATACCTATGAGTCAAAAGTGTGACTTTAACACTCGTGTCTGTGCGGTTAAAATACAAAGAGTCTCATAGCTAGGAGGGGTACCACTATTGTGGATCCTTATTCATGCAGTAGATTACTAGAGGGTCCAAGTGGGGCACACTTTAGTTAACAAGGTCGACTACTTTATAGGGGGGTACATTAATGTGTCAAAGGGGTGACTTTAACACTCGTATCTGTGTGGCCAAAATATAAACAGTCCCATAGTTAGAATGGATCCCACTATTATTGGATCATTTTTCATATAATAGATTATAAGAGTAGTCTAAATGGGCCTGACTATAGTTGATAAGGTGACTACATTATAAAGGGTATAAATATGTGTCAAAGGGGTGACTTTAACACCCACATCTGTATGGAAAAAATATAGTTCCATAACTAGGATGAGTCTCACTATTATAGGATCTTAATTTATATAGTAGATTACGATAGGAGTACAAGTGAGGCTCACTCTAGTTGATATGGCCGATTACATCATAGGGGGTACATCTATATATCAACTTGATCATGTTAACTCCCATATTTGTATAGCCAAATTATAGAGTTGCATAGTTACTAGTTAGGAGGGGTCCTACTATTGTGGGATCCTTATTTATATAACAAATTACGATAGAAGTCCAAGTGGGGCCTACTCTAAATGGCAAGATCGATTATATTATAAGAGGTATATCTTTATGTCAAACGGGTAACTTTGACACCCGTATTTATATGGCCAAAATATAAAGAGTCTTATAACTAGGAGGGATCCTATTATTATGGGATCCATATTCATTTAGTAGATTACGAAAGGAGTCTAAGTGGAGCACACTCCATTAACAAGGTCGACTTCATTATAGGGGGTACATCTATGTATCAAAGGGGTGACTTTAACACCCGTATCTATGTGGCCAAAATATAAAGAGTCCCATAGCTAAGAAGGGTCCCACTATTGTGGGATCCTTATTTATATAGTGGTTTACAAAAAAGGGTCCAAGTGGGTCCCACTCTAGTTGACAAGGATGATTACATTATATAGGGATACATCTATGTGTCAAAAGGGTAACTTTAACAATCGCATATGTACGTTGCGAATATATAAAGAGACCTATAGCTAGGTGAGGTTCCACTATTATGGGATCCTTATTCATGTAGTAGAATATGATAGGAGTCCAAGTGTGGCCACTCCATTTGACAAAATTGACTATATTATAGGGTGTAATCTATGTGTCAAAGGGGTGACTTTAACACCCATATCTATAGGGCCAATATATTAATTATCCCATAGCTAGAATGGGTCCTACTATTGTGGAATCCTTATTTATGTAGTAGATTACAAGATAGTCTAAGTGGGCCTACTCTAGTTAACAAGGTCGACTACATTATAGGTATGGTACATCAATGCGTCAAAGGAATGACTTGAACATCTGAATCTATTTGTCAAAAATATAAAGAGTCCCATAACTAGGAGGGGTCCTACTATTGTGGGATTCTTAATCATGTATTAGCTACAAGTGGGTCTAAGTAGGGCCTATTGTAGTTAACATGGTCGACTATATTATAGGGGGTACATCAATATGTCAAAATCGTGACTTTAACACCCGTATCTATATTGCCAAAATATAAAAAGTCACATAGCTACGAGGAGTCTCATTATTATAGTATCTTTATTATTACAGTAGATTATGAAAGGAGTACTCCAAATGGGGTCCACTCCAGTTGACAAGGTTGACTACATTATAGGGAGGTACATCTATATGTCTAGGGAGTAACTTTAACACCTCTATCTTTGTGGCCAAAATATAAAGTGTCCCATAACTATACCGGGTCCCATTATTATGGGGTCTTTATTCATATAGTAGATTAAGAGAGAAGTCCAAGTGGAGCCAACTGAAGTTAACAAGGTCGATGATACTATAGGGGGTGCATCTATATATTAAAGGGGTGACTTTAACACCCGCATCTGTTTGGCCAAAATATAAAAAGATCTATAACTATGAGGGTTTCCACTATTGTGGGATTTTTATATATAGTAAAATACGAGAGGAGTCGAAATGGGGCCCACTCAAATTGACAAGGTTGACTATATTATAAGGGGTACATCTTTGTGTCAAAAGGATGACTTTAACACCTCCATCTGTGTGGCCAAAATATAAAGTCCTTTAGCTAGGAGGGGTCCCACTATTATGGGATCCTTATTCATGTAGTAGATTACGAAAGGATTCTAAGTGGGGCCCACTTCAGTAGACAAGGTCGACTATTTTATAGTGGGTATATCTATGTGTCAAAGGGGTGATTTTAGCACATGTATTTGTATGGACAAGATATAAAGGGTCACTTATCTAGGTGGGGTCCCACTATTATAAGATCATTATTTTTATAGTATATTATAAGTGGAGTCAAAGTTGGGCCCACTCTAGTTGACAAGGTTGACTATATTATAGTTGGTACATCTATGTGTTAAAAGAGTGACTTTAACACCCATATCTGTGTGGCCAAAATATAAAATCTTATATCTAGAAAAGTTTCCACTATTGTGGGATCCTTATTCAAGTAGTAGATTATGAAATAAGTCCAAATGGGGCACACTATCGTTGACAAGGTCAATTATATTAAAGGGGTGTATATCTATTTGTCAGGGGTATCTTTAACATCCGCAACTGTGCATCCAAAATATAAAGAGTTCTATAGCTAGGTGGGGTCCCCACTATTATGGGATCCTTATTCAAATAGTAGATTACGAGAGGAGTCCAAGTGGGGCCAATGCTAGTTGACAAGGTTGACATATTATAGGGGGTACTTCTATGTATCAAAGGCTGATCGACTTTGATATCCATATTTGTGTGGACAAAATATAGAGTCACATAGTTAGGCGGGATTCCACTTTTGTGGGATGCTTATTTATGTAGTAGATTATGAGTAGGTCTAAGTGGGGCACGCACTAGTAAATCAGGTCAACTATATTATAGGGGGTGCATTAATGTGTCAAAGGAATGACTTTAACACCCGTATCTGTATGGAGAAACTATAAAGAGTCCCATAGCTAGGATGAGTCCTACTATTGTAGGATGCTTATTCATATAGTTGATTACAAGAGAAGTCCAAGTGGGGCCCACTTTAATTGAAAAGGTTGACTATATTATAGGAGTTACATCTATGTGTCAAAGGGTTGACTTTAGTATATATACCTACATCTGTGTGGAAAAAAATATGAAGTAGGTGATAGGTGCCTCACTCATCAATATCGGGCTATCCATTAACATGAGGCATAGGCTAGACAGACTCCGAGCGCCCATCAGATCCTCTCGTGTGGTAGCAGGGTAAGAGGCACAACCTAGTTCGACTCAGAACCTAACAACTAGATAAAACCCAAGCTCTAATATCATTTGTAGATACCCTCTTACCCCAAAACTTGGGTCGTAAGGGGAGGTCCACCAAAAGGTACTTTATCAAGAGGTTATCGCCCAGCCTCCCACTAGCCGATATGGGAACCCAACATGAGTCAGCCTATTTCTCAAGAAAGGGGATTAGAATCTTCAGGACGATTCCTCTTGACATCCTGGTCCATCTGATGCTCCTTTGTCAACACAATCTTACCTGAAGAATGGCCAAAAACCCTAGAATTCAAAGAAACCATCAAATCGGATCTTGTGAGACAATTCTTAATAACAAAATGTAGATGAATTTGGACGAGTTACGTAACCTCAATCTTCAACCTTGGCGGCTCTCCATGAGTTGGAAGCAAATTATATAGTCTTTGTCGATATCATACTTGAGAATTGGTGATGAATCAATTATTGAAAAAATCCTATGATAGAGGTCCACAACGGAAGAGATTTATCGGTCAAAAGACCATAGGTAGTGTGCATTCCATGATTAAAACTTTTAATGAAACTAATCTACATGTATATGTACGTGTATGCACGTGAATCGAATAGCCTAACGATAATCTTGCGATGCGAATATCTAGTATGCATATAATTCGAATCTATGCTAGATCTATGTGTTAGAGAATTGCATACCTTTGTACAAATCATTTAACTATAGAGGAATGTCATTTTTGTCGGTGGAGATGAAAGATCACACTTGAAAAAACTGATGGTACACGAGAGGGGAAGCCTTTTTTGATCATCTGATCTCACACGATGCACGACACGTCACGCCACCAAAGGATCTCTGAGTATCTTCTTACGATGACCCTTCTCCATCAACGAATCACCACGTGAGGATGCTGAGTTGAAGTCTTAACCTGTAAGCGCACGAGTGGAAGAGAGAGACAATAGAGAGAGGATAAGAGAGTGGCGAGGGACAAGCTAGCATTAGGGCCAGCCTCCCATCTCCTTCTGTCTACATATAGGGTCTGGCCCCTACCTTGCTTATAGCAATAGGTAGCTTCCCCCCTTGACTCTCTTGCCCCCCTCCCATAGAAGTTTGAAGACAACTCCTAGAAGCTAGAGGGGTCGTCTATTCAAATAAGACCGCCCCCTAGTCCATGGTGCAATCTTGGTATTTTAAAATAGCCCCACGGCACTAGTTGACCGTGAACCCCTTGCACGAGGACTTGTATGGTGTATTCACGTGTGATATGACTAGTGATTCCACTATTACCGGGGTATCCTTAATAAACATATAGGGTGCCCCTAGTCAAGTCAACTAGTCAACTCGCAATATGTCTGGTACATCGCACCCATAATATTATGGGATCCTTATTCATATCGTAGATTACGAGAGGAGTCCGATAGAGGCCTACTCCAGTGGACAAGGTTGACTACATTATAGGGGGTATACCTATGAGTCAAAAGTGTGACTTTAACACCCGTGTCTGTGTGGCTAAAATATAAAGAGTCTCATAACTAGGAGAGATCTCACTATTATGGGATCCTTATTCATATAGTAGATTACTAAAGGGTCCAAGTAGGGCACACTGTCGTTAATATGGTCGACTATATTATAGGGGGGGTACATTAATGTGTCAAAGGGATGATTTTAACACTCATATCTGTGTGGCCAAAATATAAAGAGTTGCATAGCTAGAAGGGGTCCCATAATTATAAGGTTATTTTTTATATAATAGATTATGAGAGTAGTCCAAGTGGGGCCGACTCTAGTTGATAAGGTGACTACATTATTGGGGGTAAAACTACATGTCAAAGGGGTGACTTTAACACCCACATCTGTATGGAAAAAATATAGTCCCATAACTAAGATGAGTCCCATTATTATGAGATCTTTATTTATATAGTAGATTATGAGAGGACTCCAAGTGAGTCCCACTCCAGCTGATATGGTTGATTACATTATAGGGGGTACATCTATATGTCAATTTGATGATTTTAACTCTCGCATTTGTGTGGCCAAATTATAGAGTTGCATAGCTAAGAGGGGTCCCACTATTATGGGATCCTTATTCATATAACATATTATGATAGTAATCCAAGTGGGGCGCACTCTAAATGGCAAGGTCGATTATATTATAAAGGGTATATCTTTGTGTCAAAGGGGTAACTTTGATACCCGTATCTGTATGGCCAAAATATAAAGAGTCGTATAACTAAAAGGGATCCTATTATTATAAGATTCTTATTTATATAGTAGATTACGAAAGGTGTCTAAGTAGGGCACACTCCAGTTAACAAAGTTGACTTCATTATAGGGGGTATATATATGTATCAAAGAGGTGACTTTAACACCCATATCTGTGTGGCCAAAATATAAAGAGTCCCATAGCTAGGAGGGGTCCCACTATTGTGGGACCCTTATTTATGGAGTTGTTTATAAAAAGGGTCCAAGTGGGTCCCACTCTAGTTGACAAGGTTGACTACATTATACAGGGATACATATGTGTCAAAAGGGTAACTTTAACAATCACATATGTACGTTGCGAATATATACATAATCAAATAGCTAGGTGGGGTTCCACTATTATGGGATCCTTATTCATGTAGTAGAATATGATAGGAGTCCATATTGGGCCACTCTATTTGACAAGTGTGACTATATTATAGGGGTTACATCAATGTGTCAAATGGGTGACTTTAACACCCGTATCTTTAGGGTCAAAATATTAAGTCACTACACCTATACTTTTGAAAAAGGATGGGTAATGATCGTTGTTTTTCAGTATGTCATTTTTCAGTCTGTCATTTTTAACCACTAAAAATTATGAATTGACCATTGTTTATTAAAAGACTAACTTTGCCTATCGTTTATTTATGTAGTTTATTTCTCAAATTGGTGTAGTGAGTATCCCATAGCTTGGAGGTGTCCTACTATTATGAGATCCTTATTTATATAATAGATTATAAGATGGTTTAAGTAAGGCTTACTCAAGTTAACAAGGTCAACTACATTATATGTGGGTTATATCAATGCGTCAAATAAGTGACTTGAACATCCAAATCTATTTGGCAAAAATATAAAGAGTCCCATAACTAGGAGGGGTCCCACTATTGTGGGATTCTTAATCATGTATTAGATTACAAAAGGATCCAAGTAGGGCCTACTCTAGTTAACTTGGCTGATTATATTATAGGGGGTACATCAATGTGTCAAAATAGTAACTTTAACACCTATATCTATATGACCAAAATATTAAAAGTCTCATAGCTAAGAGGGGTCCCATTATTATAGGATCTTTATTCATGCAGTAGATTATGAAAGGAGTCAAAGTGGGGTCTACTCCAGTTGACAAGGTCGACTAAATTATAGGGAGGTACATCTATGTGTCAAGGGGGTAACTTTAACACCCCTATCTTTATGGCCAAAATATAAAGAGCGCCATAGCTACATAAGGTCCTACTATTATGGAGTCTTTATTTATGTAGTAGATTAAGAGAGGAGTCCAAGTGGAGCCCACTGCAGTTGACAAGGTCGATGATATTATAGGGGATGCATCTATGTGTTAAAGGTGTAACTTTGACACTCGCATCTGTTTGGCCAAAATATAAAGAGATCTATAACTAGGAGGGTTTCCACTATTGTAGGATTCTTATACATATAGTAAAATATGAGAGGAGTCTAAATAGGGCCAACTCTAGTTGACAAGGTTGACTACATTATAAGGGGATATATCTTTGTGTCAAAGGGGTGACTTTAACACCTTTATCTGTTTGGTCAAAATATAAAGAGTCCTTTAGCTAGGTAGGGTCCCATTATTATGAGATCCTTATTCATGTAGTAGATTACAAGAGGAGTCTAAGTTAGACCTACTTCAGTAAACAAGGTCGACTATTTTATAGTAGGTATATCTATGTATCAAAGGGGTGATTTTAATACCTGTATCTGTGTGGAGAAATATAAGAGGTCTCATAGCTAGGTGGGGTCCCACTATTATGAGATCCTTATTCTTATAGTAGAATATGAGAGGAGTCAAAGTGAGGCCCACTCTAGTTGACAATGTTGACTATATTATAATTGATAGATCTATGTGTCAAAATGGTGACTTTAACACCCATACTTGTGTGGTCAAAATATAAAGTCTTATATCTAGTAAATATCCCTCTTTTGTTGGATCCTTATTCAAGTAGTAGATTATAAAATTAGTCCAAGTGGGGCACACTATAGTCGACAAGGTCGATTACATTAAAGGGGCTTACATCTATTTGTCAGGGGTATCTTTAACATCCGCATCTGTGCATCAAAAATATAAAGAGTCCTATAGCTAGGTGGGGTCCCAACTATTGGGGGATCTTTATTCATATAGTAGATTATGAGAGGAATCCAAGTGGGGCCAACTCTAGGTTACATGGTCGACTATATTGTAGGGGGTACAGCTATGTGCCAAATATTGACTTTCACACCCATATTTGCATGGCCAAAATATAGAGTCACATAACTAGGAGGGATCCTACTTTTGTGGGATCCTTATTTATGTAGTAGATTATGAGTAAGTCCAAGTGGGGCACACACTAGTTAATCAGGTCGACTACATTATAGGGGGTACATTAATGTGTTAAAGGGGTGACTTTAACACCCATATCTGTATGGAGAAAATATAAAGAGTCCCATAGCTAGGATGAGTCCCCCTATTATAGGATGCTTATTCATATAGTAGATTACAAGAGAAGTCCTGGTGGGTCACACTTCAATTGGCATGGTCGACTATATTATAGGGGTTATATCTATATGTCAAATGGTTGACTTTAACACCTGCATCTGTGTGGAAAAAATATAAAGTAGGTAATAGGTACCTCACTCATCAATGTAGGGCTATCCATTCACATGAGGCACAAGCTGGAAAGACTCAGAGGGCCCACAAGATCCTCTCGTGTGGTAGAAGGGGAAGAGGCACAACCTAGTCCGGCTTAGAGCGTGACAACTGGGTGAAACCCGAGCTCTGATATTATTTGTTGATACCCTCTCACCCCAAAACTAAAGGGAGGTCCACCAAAAGGTACTATATCAAGAGGTCATCACCTAGCCACCCACTAGCCGATATGGGAACCCAATACGAGTCGGCCTATTTCTCAAGAAAGGGGATCAGAATCCTCAGGACAATTCCTCTCGATATTTTTGTCCATTTGATGCTCCCCTGTCATCACAATCTTACCTGTAGAACGCCCAAAAACCCTATAATTCAAAGAAACCATCAAAACGGACCTTGAGAGATAATTATCAACATAATCTCTTTTCACAAAATATAGATGAATCTAGACGAGTTACGAAACTTCAATCCTCACCCTTGGCAGCTATCCATGTGTTGGAAGCAACTTATATAGCCTTTGTCGATATCATACTTGAGAATTGGTGACAAATCAAATATTGAAGAAATCCTATGATTGAGGTCTGCAATGGAAGTGATTTATCGGTCAAAAGACTATAGGTAGTGTACATTCAATGATTAAAACTTTCAATGAAATTAATCTATATGTATATGTGCGTGTGTGCACGTGAATTGAACAACCTAACGACAATCTAGCGATGCAAATATCTAGCATGCATACAATTCGAATCCACGCTAGATCTATGTGTTGGAGTATTGCAAACCTTCGTGCGGATCTTTTAACTATGGAGGATTGTCTTCTTTGTCGGTGGAGACAGAAGATCGCCCGTGAAGAAACTGATGGTATGCAAGAGTGGAAGCCTTCTTCATTCACCCGATCTCATACGATGCACAGTACGCCATGCCATCGAAGGATCTATGAATGCCTTCTTACGATGACCCATATCCATCAATGAATCATCATGCAAGGAAGCCGAGTCGATGTTCTATCCTGCAAGTGCACGCTTGAGAAAGAGAGACAAGAGAGAGAAGAGAAGAGAGAGGAGGGGGACAAGCTAGCACTAGTGCCGACCTCCCCTCTCTCTCTCAGTCTACATATAGGGGCCGGCCCCTACCTTGCGTATAGCAATTGGTAGCCCCCCTTGACTTTCTCTCCCTCTTCCGTACCCCTATAAACTGGCCCCTTTAGTAAATTCCCTAGACTTTAGCCCCCCTCCCCTAGAAGTTTGAAGACAACACCTAGAAGCTAGAGGGGTCAGCTATTCAAGTCTCCTAGCACATAAGGCCGCCCCCTAGTCCATGGTACAATCTTGGTATTCCAAAATAGCCCTATGGCTCTAGTTGACCGCGAACCCTTGCATTAGGGCTCATATGGTGTATTCATATGGGACATTACTAGTGATTTCACTATTACCAGAGTACCCTTAGTAAACATATAGGGTGCCCCTAGTCAAGTCGACTAATCAACTCGAAACATGTCTGATACATCTTACCCACACAATTCTGGGAGCCTTATTTATATATTAGATTATGAAAGGAGTCCAATATAGGCCTAATCCAGTTGATAAGGTTGAATACATTATAGGGGGTAGACCTATTTGTCAAAAGTGTGACTTTAACACCCGTGTCTGTGTGGCTAAAATATAAAGAGTCCCATAGCTAGGAGGTGTCCCACTATTATTGGATCCTTATTCATGTAGTAGATTACTAGAGGGCTCAAGTGGGGCCCACTCTAGTTAACAAGGTCGACTACATTATAAGGGGGTACATTAATGTGTCAAAGGGGTGACTTTAACACTCATATCTGTGTGGCCAAAATATAAAGAGTCGCATAACTAGAAGGGATTCCACTATTATATGATAATTTTTTATATAATAGATTATTAGAGTAGTCCAAGTGGGGCCGACTCTAGTTGACAAGGTGACTACATTATAAGGGGTATAACTATGTGTCAAAGGAGTAACTTTAATACACATGTGTATGGAAAAAATATAGTCCCATAACTTGGATGACTCTTACTCTAGTCCACTTGGACCCTCTAGTAGATTATTAGAGGGTCCAAATGGGGCACACTTTAGTTAACAAGGTCGACTACAATATAGGAGGGTACATTAATGTGTCAAAGGGGTGACTTTAACACTCGTATCTGTGTGGCCAAAATATAAAGAGTCGCATAGTTAGAAGGGGTCCCACTATTAAAGGGTTATTTTTTATATAATAGATTATAAGAGTAGTCCAAATGGGGTTGATTCTAGATGTCAAGGTGACTACATTATAGGGGTATAACTATATATCAAAGGGGTGATTTTAATACCCATATCTGTATGGAAAAACTATATACCCATAACTAGGATGAGTCTCACTATTATGGGATCTTTATGTATATAGTAGATTATAAGAGGAATCCAAGTGAGGCCCACTCCAGTTGATATGGTCGATTACATTATAGGGGGTACATCTATATATCAACTTGAAGATTTTAACTCTCATATTTGTGTGGCCAAATAATAGATTTGAATAGCTAGGAGGGGTCCCACTATTATGGGGTCCTTATTCATATAACATATTATGATAAGATTCCAAGTGGTGCCAATTCTAAATAGCAAGGTCGACTATATTATAAGGGGTACATCTTTGTGTCAAAGGAGTAGCTTTGACACCCACATCTGTTTGGCCAAAATAAAAAAAGTCTCATAACTATAAGGGATCCTATTATTATGGGATATTTATTCATGTAGTTATTTATGAAATGAGTCTAAGTGAGGCATACTTCAGTTGACAAGGTCGACTTCATTATAGGGGGTACATCTATATATCAAAGGGGTGACTTTAACTCCCATATCTGTGCGGCCAAAAAATAAAGAGTGCTATAGCTAGGAAAGGTCCGACTATTATGGGTTCTTTATTCCTGTAGTAGTTTACAAAAATAGTCCAAGTGGGTCCCACTCTAGTTGACAAGGTGGACTATATTATACGGTGATATATTTATATGTCAAAAGGGTAACTTTAACAATTACATATGTACGTTGCAAAAATATAAATAGTTCTATAACTAGTTGGGGTTCCATTATTATGGGATCTTGATTCATGTAGTAGAATATGATAGGAATCCAAGTGGGGCCACTCTATTTGATAATATCGACTATATTATAGGGGGTACATCTATATATCAAAGGGGTGACTTTAACACCCGTATCTATAGGGCTAATTTATTAAGTATTTCATAGCTAGGAGGGGTCTTACTATTGTGGGATCCTTATTTATATAGTAGATCACAATATGGTCTAAGTGGAGCTTAATCTAGTTAACAAGGTCTACTATATTAAAGGCCACATCAATGCGTCAAAGGAGTGACTTGAACACCCAAATCTGTTTGGCAAAAATATAAAGAGTCCCATAACTAGGAGGGGTACTCCTACTATTGTGGGATTCTTAATTATGTATTAGATTACGAGAGGGTCCAAGTAGGGCCGACCCTAATTAATATGGTCGACTATATTATAGGGGGTACATCAATGTATCAAAATAGTGACTTTAACGCCCGTATTTATATGACCAAAATATAAAAAGTCTCATAGCTAAGAGGGGTCCCATTATTTAGAATCTTTATTCATACAGTATATTACGAAAGGAGTCCAAGTGGGGTCTACTCCAGTTGACAAGATCGACTATATTATAGGAAGGTACATTTATATATCGAGGGGGTAACTTTAATACCCTATCTTTGTGGCTAAAATATAAAGAGTCCCATAGCTACGTGGGGGTCTACTATTGTGGAGTCTTTATTCATGTAGTAAATTAAGAGAGGTATCCAAGTGGGGCTCACTGTAGTTGACAAGGTCGATGATATTATAGGGGGTGTATCACGTGTTAAAAGGGTGACTTTAACACCCATATCTATTTGGCCAAAATATAAAAATATCTATAACTAGGAGGGTTTCCACTATTAAGGATTCTTATGCAAATAGTAAAATACGAGAGGAGTCCAAATGGGACCAATTCTAGTTGACAAGGTCGACTATATTATAACGGGGCACATCTTTGTGTCAAAAGGGTGACTTTAACATCTTTATTTGTGTGGCCAAAATATAAAGAGTCCTTTAGTTAGGAGTAATCGCACTATTATGGAATCCTTATTAGTAGATTACAAGAGGAGTCTAAGTTGGGCCCACTTCAGTAGACTATTTTATTGTGGGTATATCTATGTGTTAATGCGGTAATTTTAACACATGTATCTGTGTGGACAAAACATAAAGGGTCTAATAGCTAGGTGGGGTCCCACTATTATGGGATCCTTATTCTTATAGTAGATTATGAGAGGAGTCAAAGTGAGACCCACTCTAGTTGACAAGGTTGACTATATTATATTTGGTACATCTATGTGTCAAAATGGTGACTTTAACACCCATATCTCTGTGGCCAAAATATAAAATCTTATATCTAGAAAAGGTCTTACTATTGTGGGATCCTTATTCAAGTGGTAGATTATAAAATGGTCCAAGTGGGGCACACTATAGTTGATAAGGTCGATTATATTAAGGGGGCGTATATTTATTTGTCAAGAATATCTTTAACATCCATATCTGTACATCCAAAATATAAAGAGTCCCATAGCTAGGTGGGGTCCTCATTATTGTGGGATCCTTATTCATATAGTAGATTACGAGAGGAGTCCAAGTGGGGCTAACTCTAGTTGACAATGTCGACTATATTATAGGGGGTACATCTATGTGTCAAAGGTTGCATTTGATACTCGTATTTGTGTGGCCAAAATATAGAGTCATATAGCTAAGAGGGATCCCACTTTTGTGGGACCCTTATTTATATAGTATATTATGAGTATGTCCAAGTGGGACACACACTAGTTAATTAGGTCGACTATATTATAAGGGGTATATTAATGTGTCAAAATGGTGACTTTAACACCCGTATCTGTATGGAGAAAATATAAAGAGTCCCATAGCTAGGATGAGTCCCACTATTGTAGGATGTTTATTCATTAAGTAGATTACAAGAGAAGTCCAAGTAGGGCCCACTCTAATTGATAAGGTCGACTATATTATAGGGGTACATCTATGTGTCAAAGGGTTGACTTTAGCCCCCGCATCTGTGTGGAAAAAAATATGAAGTAAGTGATAGGTGCCTCACTTATCAATGTGGGGCTATCCAAAACATGAGGCACAGGCTGGACAGACTCCGAGGGCCCACCGGATCCTCTCGTGTGGTAGTAGGGTAAGAGGCGCAACCTAGTCCAGCTAAGAGCCTGACAACTGGGTAAAGCCTGAGCCCTGATATTATTTGTAGATACCCTCTTACCCCAAAACTTGGGTCGTAAGGGGAGGTATACCAAAAGGTACATATATCAAGAGGTAATCGCCCAGCCGCCCACTAGCCGATATGGGAACTCAATACGAGTCAGCCTGTTTCTTAAAAATCATCATGAGGATTAGAATCCTCCGGACGATTTTTCTCGATATCTTGGTCCATCTGATGTTCCCCTATCATCATAATCTTACCTGAAGAATACCCAAAAATCCTAGAATTCAAAGAAACCATCAAATCGGTCCTTAAGAGACAATTGTCAATATAATCTCTTATCACAAAATGCAAATGAATCTGGATGAGTTACGTAACCTCAATCCTTACCCTTGGCAGCTCTCTATGAGTTGTAAGAAAATTATATAGCCTTTATCGATATCATACCTAAGAATTGGTGATAAATCAAATGTTGAAAAAATCCTATGATAGAGGTCCGTAATGGAAGAGATCTATCGGTCAAAAGACCATAGGTGGTGTGCATTCCATGATAAAAACTTTCAATAAAACTAATCTACATGTGTATGTACAAGTGTGGATGTGAATCAAATACCCTAACGATAATCTAACGATACGAATATCTAGTATGTATACAATTCAAATCTATGCTAGATCTATGTGCTAGAGTATTGCATACCTTCATGCGGATCTTTTAACTGTGGAGGATTGTCTTCTTTATTAGTGGAGATGGAAGATTGCCCGCGAAGAAACTGATGGTATGCGATAGGGGAAACCTTCTTCGTTCACTCGATCACACACGATGCATGGCATGCCACACCCCCGAAGGATCTCTGAGTGCCTTCTTACGATTACCCTTCTCCATCAACGAATCACCACACAAGGAAGCCGAGTCGAAGTCCTAACTTGCAAGTGCACGCATGAGAGAGAGAGAGAGAGAGAGAGAGAGAGAGAGAGAGAGAGAGAGACAAGAGAGAGAGAGAGAGAGAGAGAGAGAGGATAGGAGAGGGACAAGCTAGCACTAGGGCTGACCTCCCCTTTCCCTCTGTGTACATATAGGGGTCGGACCCTACCTTGCATATAGCAATCGATATCCCCCCTCAACTCTCTCTCCCCCTATCATACCCCTATAAGTTGGTCCCTTTAGTCAAACTCCCTAGACTTTAGAACCCTTCCACTAGAAGTTTGAAGACAACTCCTAGAAGCTAGAGGGGCCGGCTATTCAAGTCTCCTACCATATAAGGCCACCCCCCTAGTTCATTGTGCAATTTTGGTATTCCAAAATAGCCCCATGGCACTAGTTGATCGCAATCTCCTTGAACGAGAACTCGTATGGTGTATTCACGTGGGACATGACTAGTGATTTCACTATTACCGGGGTAGCCTTAGTAAACATATATGGTGTCCCTAGTCAAGTCAACTAGTCAACTCGCAATATGTCTGGTATATCGTACCCACACTATTGTGGGATCGTTATTTATGTAGTAGATTACGAGAGGAGTCAAATAAAGGCCAACTCATATTGACAAGGTTGACTACATTATACGGGGTATATCTATGAGTCTAAAGTGTGACTTTAACACCCGTGTCTGTGTGGCTAAAATATAAAGAGTCTCATAGCTAGTAGGGATCCTACTATTGTGGGATCCTTATTTATATAGTAGATTACTAGAGGGTCCAAGTAGGGCACACTCTACTTAAAAAGGTCGACTATATTATAGGGGGGTACATTAATGTGCCAAAGGGGTGACTTTAACAATCGAATCTGTGTGGACAAAATATTAAGAGTCACATAGCTAGAAGGGGTCCCGCTATTATAGGGTCATTTTTCATATAATAGATTATGAGAGTAGTCCAAGTGGGGACGACTCTAGTTGACAAGGTGACTATATATATTATAGGGGGTATAACTATGTATCAAAAGATTGACTTTAACACCCACATCTGTATAGAAAAAATATAGTCCTATAACTAGGATGAGTCTCACAATTATGTGATCTTTATTTATTTAGTAGATTACAAGAGGAATCCAAGTAAGGCCCACTCCAGTTGATATGGTTGATTATATTATAGGGGGTACATCTATATGTCAACTTGATGATTTTAACTCCTATATTTGTGTGGCCAAATTATAGAGTTGCATAGTTAGGAAGGGTCCCACTATTATGGGATCCTTATTCATATAACAAATTACGATAGGAGTCCAAGTAGGGCCTATTCTAAATGGCAAGGTCGACTATATTATAAGGGGTACATCTTTGTGTCAAATGGGTAATTTTGACACCCGCATCTGTGTGGCCAAAATATAAAGAGTCTCATAACAAGGCCTCCTTATTTATGTAGTAGATTACGAAAGGAGTCTAAGTAGGGCACACTCTAGTTGACAAGGTCGACTTTGTTATAGGAGGTACATCTATGTTTCAAAGGGGTGACTTTAACATCTGTATATATGTCGCCAAAATACAAAGAGTCCTATAGCTAGGAGGGGTCCTACTATTGTGGGATCCTTATTTATGTAGTAGTTTACAAAAAGGGTCCAAGTGGGTCCCACTCTAGTTGACAAGGTTGACTACATTATACGGGGATATATCTATGTGTCAAAAGAGTAACTTTAATAATTGCATATGTACATTGCGAAAATATAAAGAGTTCTATAGCTAAGTGGGGTTTTACTATTGTGGGATCCTTATTCATGTAGTAGAATATGATAGGATTCCAAGTGAGGCCACTCCATATAACAAGATTGACTATATTATAGCGGGTATATCTATGTATGAAAGGGGTGACT
Organism: Chamaelirium japonicum; assembly: GCA_947650365.1. Classification (NCBI taxonomy): domain Eukaryota; kingdom Viridiplantae; phylum Streptophyta; class Magnoliopsida; order Liliales; family Melanthiaceae; genus Chamaelirium; species Chamaelirium japonicum. Next base: position 59,331,095 of record OX393553.1, read on the forward strand.
TTAACACCCGTATCTATGGGGCCAATATATTAAGTATCTCATGGCTAGGAGGGGTCCCACTATTGTAGAATCCTTATCTATGTAGTAGATTACAAGATGGTCTAAGTGGGGCCTATTCTAGTTAACAAGGTCGACTACATTATAGGTGGGGTACATTAATGCTTCAAAAGAGTGACTTGAACACTCGAATCTGTTTGGCAAAAATATAAAAAGTCCCATAACTATAAGGGGACCCGTTATTATGGGATTCTTAATCATGTATTAGATTACGAGAGGGTCCAAGTGGGGCCCATTCTAGTTAACATGGTCGACTACATTATAGGAGGTACATCAATGTGTCAAAATGGTGACTTTAACACTCGTATCTATATGACCAATATATAAAAAGTCTCATAGCTACGAAGGGTCCCTTTATTGTAGGATCTTTATTCATACTATAGATTATGAAATGAGTCCAAGTGGGGTCCACTCCAGTTGATAAGGTCAACTATATTATAGGGAGGTACATCTATGTATCGAAGGGGGTAACTTTAACACCCCTATCTTTATGGCCAAAATATAAAGAGTCCCATAGCTACATGAGGTCCTACTATTGTGGAGTCTTTATTCATGTAGTAGATTAAGTGAGGAGTCCAAGTGGGGCCCACTGCAGTTGACAAGATCAATGATATTATGGGGGGTGCATCTATGTGTTAAAAGGGTGACTTTAACACTCGTATATGTTTAGCCAAAATATAAAGAGATCTATAACTAGGAGGGTTATCACTATTGTGGGATTCTTATACATGTAGTAAATACGAGAGGAGTCCAAATGGGGCAAACTCTAGTTAACAAGGTCAACTACATTATAAGGGAGTATATCTTTATATCAAAGGGGTGAGTTTAACACCTTTATCTGTGTAGCCAAAATATAAAAAATCCTTTAGCTAGGAGGGGTCCCAATATTATAGGATCCTTATTCATATAGTAGATTACAAGAGGAGTCTAAGTTTGGCCCACTTCAGTAGATAAAGTCGACTATTTTATAGTGGGTATATCTATGTGTCAAATGAGTGATTTTAACATCTCTATCCATCTAGAAAAAATATAAAGGGTCTCATAGCTAGCTAGGTGGGGTCCCAATATTATTGGATTCTTATTCTTGTAGTAGATTATGAGAGGAGTGTGGGACCCACTCTAGTTGACCCTTATTATAGTTGGTACATCTATGTGTCAAAAGGGTGACTTTAATATCCATATATGTGTGGCTAAAATATGAAATCGTATATCTAGGAAAGGTCCTACTATTGTGGGATCCTTATTCAAGTAGTAGATTATGAAATAAGTCCAAGTGGGGCATACTATAATTGACAAGGTCGATTACGTTAAAGGGGCATACATCTATTTGTCAGGGGTATTTTTAACATCCGTATCTGTACATCCAAAATATAAAGAGTCCCATAGCTAGGTGGGGTCCTCACTATTATGAGATCCTTATTCATACAGTAGATTATGAGTGGAGTCCAAGTAAGGAATACTCTAGTTAATAATGTCAACTATATTATAGGGGGTACATCTATGTGTCAAAGGTTGACTTTGACACCCGTATTTGTGTGGCCAAAATATAGAGTCATATAGCTAGGAGAGATCCCATTTTTGTGGGATCCTTATTTATATAGTAGATTATGAGTAGGTCAAAGTGGGGCACACACTAGTTAATCAGGTCGACTACATTATAGGAGGTACATTAATGTGTCAAAGGGGTGATTTTAATACCCATATCTGTGTGGAGAAAATATAAAGAGTCCTATAGTTAGGATGAGTCCCACTATTGTAGAATATTTATTCAGGTAGTAGATTACAAGAGAAATCCAAGTGGGTCCCACTCCAGTTGATAAGGTCGACTACATTATAGGGGTTACATCTATGTGTCAAAGGTTTGACTTTAACACCCGCATCTATATAGAAAAATATAAAGAGACTCATAGTTAGGAGGGATCCCATTAATATGGGATCCTTATTTATGTAGTAGATTATGAGAGGAGTCCAAGTAAGGCCTAGTCAAGTTGGCAAGGCCGATTATATTACAGGGGTATATCTATATATCAAAGTGGTGAATTTAACACTCGCATCTGTGTGGCCAAAATTTAAAGAGTCTGTAAGCTAGGTAGGGTCCCACTATAGTGGACTTCTTATTCATGTAGTAGATTATAAAATAAGTCCAAGTAGTGCCCATACCAGTTGACAAGGTCAAATACATTATAAGAGGGTATATCTATATATCGAAAGGGTAACTTTAATAACCCTATCTTTGCGGCCAAAATATAATAAGTCCATAGCTAGGTTGGTCCTACTTTTTTGGGATCTTTATTCATATAGTAGATAATAAGAGGAGTCCAAGTGGGACCCACTCCAGTTGACAAGTTTGATGATATTATAGGGGGTATCAAAGGGGTGACTTTAACACCCGCATCTGTGTGGACAAAATATAAAGAGTTCATTAACTAGGAGGGGTCCTATTATTATAGGATTCTTATTCTTGTAGTAGATTATGAAAGGAGTCTAAGTGGGGCACACTCTAGTTGATAAAGTCGACTACATTATGTGTGGCCAAAATATAAAAAAACCATTATCTAGGTGGGGTCCCACTATTATGAGATTCTTATTCATGTAGTAGATTACAAGAGAAGTCTAAGTTGGGCCTACTCCAGTTGACAAGGTCGACTATATTATAGGAGATATATCTATGCGTTAAAGATGTGACTTTAACACTTGCAAATATGTAGCAAAAAAATAAAGAGCCTCATTGCTAGATGGGGTCCCACTATTGTGGGATCCTTATTCTTATAGTAGATTACGAGAGTATTCCAAGTAGGGCCCACTCAAATTGATATTATTGATTATATTATGGGTAGTACATCTTTGTATCAAAAGAAGGGATCCCACTATTGTGGGATCCTAATTCATATAGTAGATTACGAAAGGAGTCTATATGGGGTATACTTCAGTTGTCAAGGTTGACTACATTATAGTGGCGTGTATCTTCTTATCAAAGGGATAACTATAACATTCATATCTGTATGGCCAAAATATAAATAGTCCCATAGCTATATGGGGTCCCACTATTATGGGATCCTTATTCATGTAGTAGATTACGAAAGGAGTCCAAGTTGGGACCACTCCAGTTGATAAGGTCGAGTATATTATAGGGGGTACATCTATATATCAAAGGTGTGAGTTTTACACCCCCATATGTGTGGCTAAAATATAATAAGTTCCATAGCTAAGAGGGGTCCCACTATTATGGGATCCTTATTCAAATATTAGATTATGGGATATTCCAAGTGGGGCACACTCTAGCTATTAAGATCGAATACATTATAGGGGTGTATATCAATGTATCAAAGGGGTGACTTTAACACCCGTATCTGTATGGCCAAAATATAAAGGGTCTTATACCTAGGAGGGGTCCCACTATTATAGGATCCTTATTCATGTAACAAATTACGAGAGGAGTCTAAGTGTGGCCTACTTCAATTGACAAGGTTCACTAACGTATAGGGGGTAGATCTATGTCTCAAAGGGGTGACTTTAAAACCCGCATCTGTGTGAAAAAAATATAAAGAGTCTCATAGCTAGGACGGTTCTGACTATTATAGGATCTTTATTTATATAGTAGATTATAATATAAATCCAAATGAGGCCATTCTAGTTGACAATGTTAACTACATTATAAGGGGTATATCTATATGGTAAATGGGTGATTTTAACACCAGTATTTGTGTGACCAAAATATAGAGTCTCATAGATAGGTAGGGTCCCACTATTATGGGATCCTTATTCATATAGTAGATTATGCAAAGAGTCCAAGTAGGGCCCACTCTAAATGACAATGTTGACTATATTATAGGGGATATATCTTTGTGTGGAAGGGGTGACTTTAACACCCATATTTGTGTGACCAAAATATAAAAAGACATATTTCTTGGAGGGGTTGAATTATTATAGGATCCTTATTCATTTAATAGATTATGAGAGAAGTTCAAGTGGGGCCCACTCTAGTTATCACAGTATACTATATTATAGGGGGTATATCTATGTGCCAATGGAGTGACTTTAACACCCACATCTATATGGCCAAAATATACAGACTCCCATAGCTAGTTGGGGTTCCACTATTATGGGATCATTATTCATATAGTAGATTACGAGAGGAGTCCAAGTGGAGCCTACTCTGGTTGATAAGGTCGACTACATTATAGATGGATACACTATGTATCAAATGGGTGACTTAAACACCCGTATCTATGTAGCCAATATATTAAGTATCGCATAGCAAGGACGTTATTGTGGGATCCTTGTTATATAGTAGATTATAAGGTTGTCCAAATGGGGCTCACTCTAGTTAACACAGCCGACTAGATTATATGGGGGTACAACAATATATCAAAGGGGTGACTTGAACATCCACATCTATATGGCCAAAATATAAAGAGTCGCATAGCTAGGAACGCTCCTACTCTTGTAGAAACCTTATTCATGTAGTAGATTACGAGAGGTGTCCAAGTAGGGCCACTCTAGTTTACAAGACCGACTATATTATAAGAGGGTACATCTATGTGTCAAAATGATGATTTTAACACCTGCATATGTGTTACCGAAATATAAAGAGTCCTATTGCTTGAGGGGTCTTGCTATTGTGGGATTTTTAATCATGTAGTAGATTATGAGAAGTGTCTAAGTGGGTTCCACTCTAGTTGATAAGGTCGATTATATTATTGGGGGTACATATATATATCAAAGGAGTGACTTTAACACCCATATCTACGTGGACAAAATATAAAGCATTTCATAGCTCGAAGATGTCTTACTATTATGGGATCCTTATTCTTGTAGTAGATTAAGAGAGGAGTCCAAGAAGGGTCCACTCCAGTTGATAAGATCGACTATATTAAAGGGGGGTATACGTATGTGCCAATAGGGTGACTTTAATACCCGAATCTTTATGGCAAAAATATAAAAAGTCCTATAGCTATGATGGGTCCCAATATTGTGGGATCTTTATTTATATAGTAGATTATATGAAGAGTCAAAATAGGGCCCACTCTAGATGACAATATCGACTATATTATATGGGGGTATAACTATATGTCAAAGGGGTGAATTTAACAACCATATATGTGTGGCCAAAATATAAAGAGTCTCATGGTTAGGAAAGGTCGCACTATTATAAGATCCTTATTCATATAGTAGATTACGAGATAAGTCCAAGCGGGGCCCATATCAGTTAACAAGCTCGACTATATTATAGTTGGGTACATCTTTGTGTCAAAGGGGTGACTTTAACCGTCACATCTGTATAGCCAAAATATAAAAAGTTCCATAGTTAGGAGGGGTCCCACTATTATACAATCCTTACTCATTTAGTAGATTACAAGAGAAGTTCAAGTGGGGCCTACTCCAGCTGATATGGTCGGCTATGTTATAGGGGGTACACCTATGTATCAAAGGGGTAACTTTAATACTTGTATCTATGTGGTGAAAATTTAAAGAGTCCCATCGCTATGAAGGGTTTCACTATTGTGGGATTCTTATTCATGTAGTAGATTATGAAATGAACCATGTCATTCCCACTCTAGTTGACATGGTTGACTATATTATAGGGGTTATATCTATGTGTCAAAAAGGTAACTTTAATACCTGAATCTGTTTGGACAAAATATAAAGAATCTGATATCTAGGTGGGGTCCTAATATTATTGGATCTTTCTTTATATAGCAGATTATAAGAAGAGTTCAAGTGGGGCCCACTCAAGTTAATAAGGTCGATGACATTATAGGGGGTACATCTATGTGTCAAAGCGGTGACTTTAACACTCGCATCTGTATGGTAAAAATATAAAGAGTCCTATAACTTGGAGGGGTCCCTTTATTGTAGGGTTCTTCTTCATGTAGTAGATTACGAGAGGAGTCAAAGTGGGGCCCACTCTAGTTATCAAGATCGACTATATTATAAGTGAGTACATCTTTTTGTTAAAAGGGTAGTTTTAACACCCGTATATATGTGGCCAAAATATAAAGTGCCCCATAGCTAGGAGGGGTCCTATTATTTTGGGATCCATATTAATATAGCAGATTACAAGAGGAGTCTAAGTGGGGCCCACTAAAGTTGACAAGGTCGACTATATTATAGGAGGTATATCTATGTCTCAAAGGGGTAACTTTAACACTCGTATTTATGTGACCAAAATATAAAGTCCTATAGCTAGGAGAGGTACCACTATTATGAGATCCTTACTCATGTAGTAGATTACTAAAAGAGTCCAAGTGGGACCCACTCTAATTGACAGGGTTGACTATATTATAGGGGGTTCACCTAAGTGTCTAAGTGGTAACTTTCACAGCTGCATCTATATGACTAAAATATAAAGTGTCACATAGCTTTTTGGGGTCTTTCTATTGTACAATCTTTATACATGTAGTATATTACGAGAGGAGTCCACGTGGGCCCACTCCCTTATACAAGGTTAACTATCTTATTGGGGGTATATTTATGTATCAAATGGGTGACTTTAACACCCATATTTGTATATCAAAAATTTAAAATTTCCCATAGCTAGGAGAGGTCCCATTACTATGGGGTCCTTATTCATAGAGTAGATTACAAAAAGGTCCATGTAGGGCCCACTCTAGTTAACTAGGTCGACTATATTATACAGAGGTACATTATTGTGTCAAAGGGCTGTGTGGTAAAAATATAAAAGGTTTAATAAAAAGTAGAGGTTTCACTATTATAGGATCCTTATTCATGTACTAGATTATGAGAGGAGTCCAAGTAGGTCCCACTCTAATTGACAAAGTCAACTACATTATAGGGGTTATACTTATATATCAAAGGGGTGACTTTAACACCTGCATCTGTGTGGTCAAAATGGAAAGAGTCCCAAAGCTAGGTGAGGTCCCACTATTATGGAATAATTATTTTAGTAGTAGATTACGAGAGGAGGTCAAGTAGGGCCCACTCTAGTTGACAATGTCGACTACATTATAGGTAGTATATCTATGTGTCAAAGGGGTGACTTTAATACCCATATATATATGTGGCCCAAATATAAAGAGTCACATATCTAGGAGGGGTCACAGTATTATGGGATCCTTATTCATGTAGTAGATTGTGAAAGAATTACAAGTGAGGACCACTCCAGTTAATAAGGTCGTCTATATTATAGGGGCGTACATCTATGTGTCCAAGGGGTAAATTTAATATATGTATCTGCTTGGTCAAAATATAAAGAGTCATATAACTAAGTGGGGTCCCACTATTATTGGTTCTATATTCATATAGTAGATTATGAGAGGAGTCCAAATGGGATCCACTCCACTTGATAAGGTCGACTTTATTATAGAGGATACGTCTATATGTCAAAGGGGTAACTTTAACACTCACGTCTATGTGGCCAAAATATAAAGATTCCTATAATTAGGAGGGATCCTACTATTATGGGTTTCTTATTCATGTAATAGATTACAAGAGGGTCTAAGTGGGGCTTATTCTAGTTAACAAGGTCGAGTACATTATAGGGGGGTATATCAATATGTCAAAGGGTAACTTTAACACCTGTATCTGTGTGGCCAAAATATAAAGAGGCACATAGCTAGGAGGGGTCCCACTATTGTAGGATCCTTATTCACGTAGTAGATTACGAGAGGATTCAAGTGGGGCCCACTCTAGTTGACAAGGTTGACGACATTATAGGGGCGTACATCTATATGTCAAAGGGGTGACTTTAACACCCATATCTGTGTGTCCAAAATATAAAGAGTCCTATAGCTAGGAGGGGTACCACTATTATGGTATCCTTATTCATGTAGTAAATTACAAAATAAGTCAAAGTGGGGCCCAATCTAGTTAACAAGGTGGACTAAATTATAGAAGGGTTTATCTATGTGTCTAAGGGCAACTTTAACACCCGCGTGTGGCCAAAATATAAAGAGTCCTTTAACTAGGTGGGGTCCCAGTTTTATAGGATCCTTATTCATGTAGTAGATTACAAGAGGAGTCCAAGGGCCCACTCCAGTTGATAAAGTTGCCTATATTATATAGGGTAAATCTATATATCAAAGGTGTGACTTTAACACCCGTATCTATGTAGCCAAAATTTAAAGAGTTCCATAGCTAGGATGGGTCCTTATGGTGCTAAAATTATCACCAGCTCATTGTCCACATGGCAGTAACGGGAGCCGACGCGTGAAGACATCAGGGTTCCATTGGAGGTCGTCCTCACCTTTGGATGCACCTTGAGCGACCTCGGTCTACCGAAGGGGTGACCTTGGGTAGCCAAAAAAAAGCCCCCCACCCCGGGGGTGAGCTTGAGATTCAAGGCCAACTCTGATTTTTGGGTAAGCAGCATCGTGACCAGAATACGTCTTAGAGTTCGAAGAACACTCTCAAAGAAGCCAGCCTTGACCTTTAGAATAAAGTAATTAAGGAGGAGTTGTTTCATGATTGCAAACTTAATTAAAATTACTAAAAAGCAATTAAAGTGAACTAGGAAAACCAGAGAAAGTGCCTAGGACAGAGAATCTACAACTAGCCATGATCTAGTCTACTTATGCGGTTTGTTCCTTCTAATTGGGCATTTCAATCCATTACGATAAAGATCATAATAGATTTCAACGAAGATTATCATCATCAACGACATGAGTTATCTTCAGTAGGCACGATCCGTCCTTTAGGGGCATGGACCGTCTCCCCTTAGTATAACTCATCTCATCAAGAATAGGTACATACAATAATGGATTCCTTCCACCTCGCACATGGCATATACCATCTCAGTTTAGCATGGTCTCTTTTTAGAACATAGACTGTCTTCCTAGGTATAGCACATCTCTTACAAGATGGGAGAGCAATAAACACTTGGCAAGACAAGAGGAAACAGTTCATTCAACGATATAGATTTTTATTGAAGCATTCAGAATCGAAGAAAAGGAACTAAAGATTATGACCATTAAAATACTTATCATGTAACATCCTCCCCAAACACACAAGATATTGTCCGCTTTGCCCATTCCCAGTCGAGAATTTCCCAGGGTGGTCACCCATCCTAGTACTACTCTTGCCCAATCATGCTTAACTACGGAGTTTTTACAAAATCCGTAGCGGCGCACTGTTTTAAAATGCGTCTTTTATGTTTGGGAGGGGAAATTATATAAGTAGCTCAAGATCTCCTTCTTTCCAGGTGATGTGGGGCTAACTCATGGCCTTGTACACCTCACCTCACCTCACCTCATCCATCTTGGCATCCCAGCCTCAGGAATCTTGACTCTTGGCTCTTGGCTTATTGGATCTTGGTCGTCATAATTCACCCCCCTTAGGGCTACACGTCCTTATGTAGGGTTAGACCCCTCCTATCCTGAGAAAAATTGGCTCTGATACCATTTTGTAACATCCGCCCCAAATACACAAGGTATGCCACTTACCAGGTGGCTACTGAAGCTAGGAAGGCGAGAAGGTTTGAGCAGGGATTGAGGCCAGTGATCAGAAGTAGACTCTCTGCTTTGATGATCCGGACCTACGGCGAGGAGTTCGGAGGGCTTTAGCAGTCGAGCAGGACCATGAGGAGACCACAAAGATTCATAAGAGGCGAGAGCAGTACCAGGATGGGTGACCTCCCTAGGAAGTTCTCGTGCGGGAACGAGCAATACAGACAATATCTTGTGTGTTTGGGATGGATGTTACAAAATGGCGCTTGGGGCGGATATTACAATACTATTGTGGGATCGTTATTTATATAGTAGATTACGAGATAAGTCAAATAGAGGCCCACTCATATTGACAAGGTTGACTACATTATCGGGGGTATACCTATGAGTCAAAAGTGCGACTTTAACACTCGTGTCTGTGTGGCTAAAATATAAAGAGTCTCATAGCTAGGAGGGGTCCCACTATTGTGGGATCCTTAATCATGTAGTAGATTACTAGAGGGTCTAAGTGGGGCACACTCTAGTTAACAAGGTCGACTATATTATAGGGGGTACATTAATGTGTCAAAGGGGTGACTTTAACAAGACTATCAGTGTGGCCAAAATATAAATAGTCGCATAGCTAGAAGAGGTCCCACTATTATATGGTCAATTTTCATATAATAGAGTATGAGAGTAGTCCAAGTGGGGCCGACTCTAGTTGACAAGGTGACTATATTATATGGGGTATAACTATAGGTCAAAGGGGTGACTTTAACACCTATATATGTATAGAAAAATATAGTTCCATAACTTGGATGAGTCTCACTATTATGAGATCTTTATTTATATCGTAAATTACAAGAGGAATCCAAGTAAGGCCTACTCCAGTTGATATGGTCGATTACATTATAAGGGGTACATCTATATGTCAACTTGATGATTTTAATTCCTGCATTTATGTGGCCAAATTATAGAGTTGCATAGCTAGGAGGGGTCAAATTATTATGGGATCTTTATTCATATAACAAATTACGATAGGAGTCCAAGTGGGGCCCATTCTAAATGGCAAGGTCGACTATATTATAAGGGGTACATCTTTGTGTCAAATAGGTAACTTTGACACCCGCATCTGTATGGCCAAAATATAAAGAGTCTCATAACAAGGAGGGATCCTATTATTATGAGATCCTTATTCATATAGTAGATTACGAAAGGATTCTAAGTGGGGCACACTCCAGGTGACAAGGTCGACTTCATTATAGTGGGTACATCTATGTATCAAAGGGGTGACTTTAATACCCGTATATGTGTCGCCAAAATATAAAGAGTTTCATAGCTAGAAGGGGTCCCACTATTATGGGATCCTGATTCATATAGTAGTTTACAAAAAGGGTCTAAGTGTGTCCCACTTTAGTTGACAAGGTTGACTATATTTAATAGGGATACATCTGTGTCAAAAGAGTAACTTTAACTATTACAAATGTACATTGTAAAAATATAGAGTTCTCTAGCTAGGTGGGGTTCCACTATTGAGGGATTCTTATTCATGTAGTAGAATATGATAGGAGTCCAAGTGAGGCCACTCCGTATAACAAGATCGACTATATTATAGCGGGTACATTTATGTGTCAAAGGGGTGACTTTAATACCCGTATCTATGGGGCCAATATGTTAAGTATCCAATAGCTAAGAGGGGTCCCAATATTGTAAGATCCTTTTCTATGTAGTAGATTACAAGATCGTCTAAGTGGGGCTTACTCTAGTTAACAAGGTCGACTACATTATAGATGGGGTACATCAATACGTCAAAGGAGTGACTTGAACACTTGAATCTGTTTGGCAAAAATATAAATAGTCCTATAACTATAAGGGGTCCAGCTATTGTGGGATTCTTAATCATGTATTAGATTACGAGAGGATCCAAGTAGGGCCAACGGTAGTTAACATGGTCGACTACATTATAGTAGGTATATCAATGTGTCAAAATGGTGACTTTAGCTCTCGTATCTATATGGCCAAAATATAAAGTCTTATAGCTAAGAGGGGTCCCTTTATTGTAGGATCTTTATTCATACTATAGATTACGAAAGGAGTCAAGTGGGGTCCACTCCAATTTACAGGGTTGACTATATTATAGGAAGGTACAAGTATGTGTCGAGGGGATAACTTTAACATCTATATCTTTGTGGCCAAAATATAAAGAGTCTCATAGCTACGTGGGGTCCCCCTATTGTGGAGTCTAAGTGGGGCCCATTGCAGTTGACAAGGTCAATAATATTATAGGGGGTGCATCTATGTGTTAAAGGGGTGACTTTAACACCCGTATCTGTTTGGCCAAAATATAAAGAGATCTATAACTAGGAGGGTTTCCACTATTGTGGGATTCTTATACATATAGTAAAATACAAGAGGAGTCCAAATAGGGAAAACTTTAGTTAAAAAGGTCGACTACATTATAAGGGGGTACATCTTTATGTCAAAGGGGTAACTTTAACACCTTCATTTGTGTAGAAAAATATAAAAAATCCTTTAGCTAGGAGGGGTCCCACTATTATAGGATCCTTATTCATGTCGTAGATTACAACTGGAGTCTAGGTTTGGCCCACTTTAGTAGACAAGGTCGACTATTTCATAATGGATATATCTATGCGTCAAAAGCATGATTTTAACATCTCTATCTATGTAGACAAAATATAAAGGGTCTCATAGCTAAGTCGCACTATTATGGATCCTTATTCTTGTAATATATTATAAGAGGAGTCAAAGTGGGGCCCATTCTAGTTAACAAGGTTGACTATATTATAGTTGGTACATCTATGTGTCAAAATGGTGACTTTAACACCCATATATGTGTGGCCAAAATATAAATTCTTATATCTAAGAAATGTTCCACTATTGTGGGATCCTTATTTAAGTAGTAGATTATGAAATGAGTCCAAGTGGGGCACACTATAATTGATAAGGTCGATTACATTAAAAGGGCATACATCTATTTGTCAGGGGTATCTTTAACTTCCATATCTGTGCATCCAAAATATAAAGAGTCCCATAGCTAGGTAGGGTCCTCACTATTGTGGGATCCTTATTCACATAGTAGATTATGGGGATACATCTATGTGTCAAAGGCTGACTTTGACACCTGTATTTGTGTAGCCAAAATATAGAGTCACATAGTTATGAGGGATTCCATTTTCGTGGGATCCTTATTTATATAGTAAAATATGAATAGGTCCAAATGGGGCACACCTTAGTTAATCAGGTCAACTATAATATACGGGGTACATTAATCTGTCAAAGAGGTGACTTTAAAACCAATATCTGTGTGGAGAAAATTTAAAGAGTCCCATACCTAGGATGAGTCCCACTATTGTAGGATGTTTATTCATATAGTAAATTATAAGAGAAGTCCAAGTGGGACCCACATTAGTTTATAAGGTCGACTAAATTATAGGAGTTACATCTCTGTGTCAAAGGGTTGACTTTAACACTCGCATCTATATGGAAAAAATATAAAAAGACTCATGGTTAGGAGGGATCCCGTTAATGTGGGATCCTTATTTATGTGTAGATTACGAGAGGAGTCCAAAAGGGGCCTAGTCGAGTTGGCAAGGTCAATTATATTATAGGGGATATATCTATGTATCAAAGGGGTGAATTTAACACCCACATCTGTGTGGCCAAAATATAAGGAGTCTGTAATCTAGGTAGGGTCTTACTATAGTGGCTCCTTATTCATGTAGTAGATTACAAAATGAGTCCAAGTAGATCCCACATCAGTTGATAAAGTCAAATACATTATAGGAGGGTACATCTATGTGTCAAAAGGGTAACTTTAATAGCCCTATCTTTGTGGCCAAAATATAACAAGTCCTATAGCTAGGTTGGGTCCCACTTTTTTGGGATCTTTATTCATATAGTAGATAATAAGAGGAGTTCAAGTGGGGCCCACTCAAGTTGGCAAGGTTGATGATATTATAGGGGGTATCAAAGGGGTGACTTTAACACCCACTTCTGTATGGACAAAATGTAAAGAGTCCATTAACTAGGAGGGGTCCCACTATTATAGGATTATTTTTCTTGTAGTAGATTACGAAAGGAGTCTAAGTGGGGCACACTCTAGTTGATAAAGTCGACTACATTATAGAACGTACATCTTTGTATCAAAAGGATGACTTTAATACCCGTATCTGTGTGGCCAAAATATAAAAAGTCGATTATTTAGGTGGGGTCCCACTATTATGAAATTCTTATTCATGTAGTAGATTACAAGAGGAGTCTAAGTTGAACCTACTCCAGTTGACAAGGTCGACTATATTATAGGGGATACATCTATGTATTAAAGAGGTGACTTTAACACCTGCAAATGTGTGGCCAAAAAATAAAAAGCCTCATTGCTGGATGGGGTCCCACTATTGTGGGATCCCTATTCTTATAGTAGCTTACGAGAGTATTCCAAGTAGGGCCCACTCAAATTGATAATTTCGACTACATTATAGATAGTACATCTTTGTATCAAAAGAAGGGATCCCACTATAATGGAATCTTAATTCATGTAGCTGATTTGCAAAAGGAGTCTACCTGGGGCCTACTTTAGTTGGCAATGTTGCCTATATTATAGTGGCGTGCATCTTCTTATCAAAGGGATAACTATAACATCCATATATATATGACCAAAATATAAATAGTCCCATAGCTATATGTGGTCCCACTATTGTTGGATCTTTATTCATGTAGTAGATTACGAAAGGAGTCCAAATGGGGACCACTCCAGTTGACAAGGTCAAGTATATTTTCGGGGGTGCATTTATGTGTCAAAGGGGTGAATTTTACACCCGCATCTGTGTGGCTAAAATATAATAAGTTCCATAGCTAAGAGGGGTCCCACTATTATGGGATCCTTACTCAAATATTAGATTATGAGATGTTCCAAGTGGGGCACACTCTAGTTAACAAGATTGAATACGTTATAAGGGTGTACATCAATGTATCAAAGGGGTGACTTTAACACCCGTATCTGTGTGGCCAAAATATAAAGAGTCCCACACCTAGGAGGGGTCCCATAATTGTAGGATCCTTATTTATGCAATTGATTACGAGAGAAGTCCAAGTGTGGCCCACTCCAATTGACAAGGTTCACTACAATATAAGGGGTAGATCTATGTCTCAAAGGGGCCGTATCTGTGTGGAAAAAATATAAAGAGTCTCATTGTTAGAATGGTTCTCACAATTGTAGGATCTTTATTTATGTACTAGATTATAATATGAGTCCAAACAAGACTATTCTAGTTGACAAGGTCAACTACATTATATAGGGTATATCTATATGGTAAAGTGGTGACTTTGACACCTGCATCTGTGTGACCAAAATATAGAGTCCCATGGATAAGTGGGGTCCTACTATTATGGGATTCTTATTCATGTAGTAGATTATGCAAACAGTCCAAGTAGGGCCCACTCTAAATGACAAGGTCGATTATATTATAGGGGATATATGTTTATGTGGAAGGGGTGACTTTAATACCCGCCTCTTTCTGGCCAAAATATAAAGATTCACATTGCTCGGAGGGGTCCAATTATTATAGGATCCTTATTCATTTAATAGATTACGAGAGGAGTTCAAGTAGGGCCTACTCTAGTTGCATTGTCAAGGTCGACTATATTATAGAGGGTATATCTATATGGTAATGGAGTGACTTTAACACCCACATCTATATAGCCAAAATATACAAACTCCCATAGCTAGTTGGGGTTCCACTATTGTGCGATCATTATTCATATAGTAGATTACGAGAAGAGTCCAAGTAGAGCCTACTCCGGTTGATAATGTTGACTATATTATAGATGGGTACACTATATATCAAAGGGGTGACTTAAACACTCGTATCTGTATAGCCAATATATTAAGTATCCCATAGCTAGGATACTATTGTGGGATCCTTATTATGTAGTAGATTATAAGAGGGTCCCAGTGGGGCCCACTCTAGTTAACACAGTCGACTAGATTATAGAGGGGGTACAACAGTATCCCAAAGGGGTGACTTGAACATCCGCATCTATATGGCCAAAATATAAAGAATCACAAAGCTAGGAACGATCCTACTATTGTAAAAACCTTATTCATATAGTAGATTACGAGAGGTATCCAAGTAGGGCCCACTCCAGTTTACAAGGTCGACTATAATATAGGGGGTATATGTCTTTGTCAAAGTGGAGCCCAATCTAGTTGATCAGACCGATTATATTATAAGAGGGTACATCTATGTATCAAAAGAGTGACTTTAACACCTGCATATGTGTTACCGAGTTAATATAAAGAGTCTCATTGCTAAGAGGGGTCTTGCTGTTATAGGAATTTTAATCATGTAGTAGATTATGAGAAGAGTCTAAGTGGGTTCCACTCCAGTTGATAAGGTCGACTATATTATTGGGGGTACATATATGTGTCAAAGGAGTGACTTTAACACCCACATCTGCATGGCCAAAATATAAAGCATTTCATAACTAGAAGATGTCCTCCTATTATGGGATCCTTATTCTTGTAGTATATTAAGAGAAGAGTCCAAGAAGGGCCCACTCACTTTCTCTAACTACGTTCTGTGTTTCGAGGAGATGGTATAAGAACCGTACATAATGTCGATAAGGTGGAACCTTCAGGAACCATGGTTCATGGCTTCTAACTCAGACTCAATCGACACACTACCCGAGTGTACCATCGATCATCTGAGTCCGAGTTAACCTGCGTAGCCACCCAGAATGCGACGCAGGCTGCACTCTAATTCTCCCAGACTTACTATGTTCTCCCTCATACCCCTGCTCTCCGCTTAGTATGGTAAACTCGCTGTCCCTCCACTGGTGCCATGATGTAACTCGAGCAGTGGAGAATACCGTCAGACTCGAGTGCTCATATGACTCGGTTTCTTCCAGGTTGACCCCATACATCGTATCTCCGATTACTCTTTCGAGCAACCGGATCCGTCACCAGTCCAACTGATGACCACCTGGCCAGGGTTTAATACGACGTAGGTCAGACCAAGGAATGCACCTCCCTATTAGGGGTGTGGATAGCCTGCAGGAGTGACATGCTGATGCAACGCCAGCCGGGTAACCCAGTACACCGTGGTTTTGGATCACTGTATCCGGATCCTCACACATTGGTACGCCAAAGCACCACACAACTGGTTAGTCCACCAGACATGGTTCCTCAGGGTTTATGACCGTTTTACCCTAAGCAGAAATACGGTTTAGTGCACCGATGTCTGCTCACCGATCTGTGCATCGTGTTGGTTCCGTTCGGCTACAGACACTGTGCCTGGTAATGACCATGGTGGAGACACCCACGCTTTGTCATCCCAACAGCTTATCCTGATAGGGCGACCAACCCTGATCAAAGCTGCGAACGTATTTAGGTTACATGGGACCAGTCCCTTGAGTCTCCCACTCAAGAGGATTACCATGTAGCCATGGCTCTCTGTTCTGTAATCAGAACACGTACTAAGGTACGTACCAATATGCATTCCTATACTATCAACCATACATAGCTAAACTATAGGTTTTACGAGCTGTAGACCTCACCAATTCTAACACTTTAAACATACCGGGGCCCTTCGCATTCACATGCCATGATAGGAAGCACCCCGGGGTGATCTAAGGGGCCCTGAATGGGCAACCACCCATTTAGACGACCTAAAAATCTTTTGCTAACCCCTCTAAACTCAGGATTGGTGAGATCACAAAGAGAAGTGCGAAAGCCACCAATGGCCGAGCTGAGGGCATGTTCAGTAATCAGGGTTGTAGATGGAACTTAACCGAACAAGGGGCAGTTAGCACTTAATTTATTTTTTAAAATAGTAATTTTGACTAATTTGGCTATGAAAGCTTTGAATTATTAGATTTATATATGTTTCGTTGATTTTCCGAGCTCAAGGATCAGATTGTATTTTATCGAGCATGTTTTGTTTCCCAGTTGCATACCATTTTTTAAAATGATTGGAACTTTTTAAGCGATTTAGCTGCCTTGCCTGGGGTAGGACCTTTAAGACCGCTAAACAACATCATAAGCAAGCACGTAGACAGACAGCAAAGATAAAAAGAGAGGACAAAGGTGAACAGAAGAAGATTCACTATCGAAAAGCCATTACAAGGATAAGGACAATGAGTTCATGGTTTGCTCGCCTGGTGCCATGCAGTTTTGCTCGTTGAGCGATCTGGTGACGTTACTGGCAGAAGCGGCGAAGACACCTTACGCGGCCTGATGCCATACAGTTTTGCTCGATGAGCGATCTGGTGACGTCATGGGCAGACGCAGCGGAGACACCTTACATAGCCTGATACCACACAATTTGATCATTACATCATAGGCAGATGCGATAGAGACACCTTATGCGGCCTGATGCCACACAGCTTAGCTCATTAAGCGACCTGGTGACATCACGGGTAGACGCATTGGAGACACCTTATGCAGCCTAATGCAATACATCTTAGCTCGTTGAGCGACCTGGTGACATCATGGGCAGACACGGCAAAGGCACCTTACTCGACCTGATGCCATGCAGCTTAGCTCGTTGAGCGACCTAGTGACATCACGAGCAGACACGAGGGAGACACCTTACGCGACCTGATGCCATGCAGCTTAGCTCGTTGAGCGACCTGGTGACATCATGGGCAGACACGGCAGAGACACCTTACGCGGCCTGATGCTATGCAGTTTTGCTTGTTGAGCAACCTGGTGATATCACGAGTAAACACGATAGAGACGCCTTACGCGGCCTGATGCCACGTAGCTTAGCTCGTTGAGCGACCTGGTGGCATCACAGGCAGACATGATGGAGACACCCTATGTGGTCTAATGCCGCACAATTTTGCTCATTGAGCGACCTGGTAACATTACGAGAAGATGCGATGGAGATGCCTTACGTGGCCTAATGCCACGCAGGTTAGCTCGTTGAGCGACCTGGTAACATCACGGGCAGATGTGGCAGAGGCACCTTACGTGACCTGATGCCATGCAGCTTTACTCATTGAGCGACCTGGTGACATCATGGACAATCGCGGCGGAGACACCTTACACGGCCTGATGTCACGCAGTTTTGCTCATTGAGCAATCTTGTGACGTCACGGGCAAACGCGAAAGAGACACCTTACGATGCCTGGTGCCACGTAGTTTTGCTTGTTGAGCGACCTGGTGACATCATGGGCAGATACGACGGAGATACCTTACGCGGACAAATGTCACACCATATAGCCAACTTCATAGAATGGAATGCAGTTTAGCTAGAGCTGGCCAGTAGACAGAAGGATCAAACTGGTCTACATGGACCACCAAGCTGGGCTCCTGAGTGGGCGGATCTTTATCCAACTGCCTCCTCAGGAGGGGGTAATGATGGTGCCAAAATTATCACAAGCTCATTGTCCATGTGGCAGTAACGGGAGGCAACGCGTGGAGACATCAGGGTCCCCTTGAAGGTCATCCTCACCTTTGGATGCACCTTGAGTTGCCTCGGTCGACCGAAGGGGTGACCTTGGGTAGCCAAAAAAAAAGCCCCCTCGGGGGTAAGCTCGAGATTCAAGGCCAAGCCTAATTTTTGGATAAGCAGCATCATGACCAGAATATGTCTTGGAGTTCGAAGAACACTCCCAAAGAAACCAGCCTCTTCCCTCACAACCACCTAGCACGCGTTCAGTTCGCACACGAGATGCCCCCTTTGAAGGACCAAAGAGTACTTGAGAAGATTCAACCATCTTAGATGTCGAACCCACATACGGAAAGCTCGTATGCGGCTTCTTTAGAGATCAGACCGCACGCGATTGGTTCGCCTGTGGCCAACTTTACGGGTCAGCCCGTATGCGAATAGCTCGCACGCGGCTCCCTTAGAGATCAAACCGCACGTGAACAGCTCACATACGAGGTGTCATCCTTGGGTAATCAAAGAACACTTTAGAAGATTCAGCACTCACATCTCGCCCAGGAGCTCGCCCTGACTGCACGTGATCGGCTTACACGCAGAAGAGGTCGCCCCTAACTAACGCCCATAGCTCGCCTGAGAGCTCGCTTTGACCATACGCGATCAGCTCATACGCGAAAGAGGTCACTCCTAGCTAACGCCTACAGCTCGCCTAGGAGCTCACCCTAACCGCATACGATCGGCTCTCGTGGGGAAGAGATCAACCATGGCTAACGCCCACAGCTCATCTGGGAGCTCGTCCTGACCGCATGCGGAAAAGGTCGCCATTGGCTAACGCCCACAGCTCGCCTGGGAGGTCACCCTGACCGCATGTGATCGGCTCGCACGCAAAAGAGATCGCCCCTGACTAACACCTACAGCTCGCTTAGGAGATCGCCCTGACCGTATACGATCGGCTTGCACGCGGAAGAGGTCGCCCCTGGCTAATGCCCACAGCTCATCTAGGATCTCGCCCTAATCGTACGTGATCGGCTTGCACGCGGAAGAGGCCACCCCTGGCTAACACCCACAGCTCGCCCGGGAGCTCTCCCTGACTGCACGCTATCGGCTCACACGTGTAAGAGTTCACCCTTGGCTAACACCCACAGCTCTCCTAAGAGCTCTTCCTAACCGCACGCGATCGGCTCGCGCACGGAAGAGTTCGCCCCTAGTATAGTTTAAAGAACCCCTCAGAAGATTCAACGCGCACAGCTCGCCCTGTTAACTCACGATAAGTTTGCCCAGGAGCTCGCCTAATCATGTAACAGCAAAGGAGTTCGCCTACTTGCTCACAGGGGTCGCCTATAGTAAGGCGGTAACAAATCGATAGATGTCACCACCTTCGTGGAACTACGTGGACGATTCCGAGCTAGATTTGCCGGCCAAGGTCGGTCAAGATTGCCCCAGACTAGAGCCTTCCAGAACACCCACCTGGACTAGACAGCTACCGCCTGGCAGGTTAAAAGACAAAGGCCATTAAGGGCCCATGTGGGTTGGCACATAAAGGCATAGAAGGGCGGTAAAGAGCGACCACGTGTCGAACTCTGGCGGTCTACAAAGGGTCTATAAAGGTACGACCCCTTGCTCCAAAGTACAGGTTCGAAACTGAAAAACCCAGATATTTTTCTACTTCCAAACCTCC
Organism: Chamaelirium japonicum; assembly: GCA_947650365.1. NCBI lineage: Eukaryota > Viridiplantae > Streptophyta > Magnoliopsida > Liliales > Melanthiaceae > Chamaelirium > Chamaelirium japonicum. The sequence goes on from OX393553.1 coordinate 59,351,620, forward strand.
TCCCTTTCGAACAATCATTGACTTGAGCGTTGGAGGGTCTGCGCTCCTCATGGAGCCAATCGTTCTCACATTTTCCTTGTCTTGCAGATCAAGCACCCGAGTCAGTGAAATTTTCCCCCGACAGGTCCTACTATTATGGGATCCTTATTCATGTAGTAGATTACGAGAGGGTCTATGTAGGGCCCACTCTAATTAACTAGGTCGACTACATTATAGGGGGGTACATCTTTGTATCAAAGGGGTGGCTTTAATACCAGTATCTGTATGGCAAAAATATAAAGAGTTCCATAGCAAGATAAGGTCTCATTATTATATGATCCTTATTCATGTAGTCAATTACATGAGGAGTCCAAATAGAGCCCACTCCAGTTGACAAAGTCGACTACATTATAGGGGATACTTCTTTGTGTCAAAGGGGCGACTTTAACACCTGCATCTAAGGTGGCCAAAATATAAAGAGTCTCATAACTAGTTGGGGTCCCACTATTGTAGGATCATTATTTTAGTAGTAGATTACGAGCGGAGTTCAAGTGGGGCCCACTCTAGTTGACAAGGTCGATTACATTATAGGTGGTACATCTATGTGTCCAAGAGATGACTTTAACACCTATATATGTGTGGCCAAAATATAAAGAGTCACATAGCAAGAAGGGGTCCCAATATTATGGGATCCATATTCATGTAGGCCCATATGCTTCTTTGGCCCCACCCGGGTTGTGATTTCCTATGGCCGAATCAGTTCCTTTTGGGACTCCTCATGACCCTAGTTGGGATTACTCTTCTTATGGTGATATGTCGTGCCCACTGCATTTGCTTTGAAAATTTTATCATATTTTTCTCTAGACCAAGACTCTTCCTCCATATGAAGATGCTTTTGGATTTGCTCCAGGGTATAATTTTTGATCTTATGTTGTATCTGTTGGAATTGGATCCTGTTATCAGAGTCACAGCGGAAGCAAAAGATAGATCCGAAGATCATACAGTGTATGTTTCATTACAATTAATTCTACAAAACAATCTACATGCAAATCTATGAACTTAGATATGTGCGGACACGTACCCTAGAGACATACTACGATTTACGGAAGACATGTATGTATCTAGTTAGGTGTTTAGAATCATCATACCTTTTGAATCTATGATATGAAGAGAATGGAACGATTATGAACCACACTTGAATCGTAAGGAAAACTGTCGGATAGCACCTTGTCCTTTGCGAATTGAGGAATCCTCGAAGTCCCGTCTCTGAGTGCAAGGACTACGAGCCGATAGAGGAATTCGTTGCAAAGTCGATGGCGTACCGGTAGGTATCCTCCTTATCTTTCTCTCTTCTTCCTTCTCCTTCCTTCCTCCTTCTTCTTCCTTCTTCTTCCTCTTTCTTCCTTGGCCGAAACCTCAGAGAGGGAGAGGGGGTTCGGATTTTGGAGAGGGGAGAGGCTAGGGCCGGCCCCTCCCTCTCTATTCCTCTTATAGGGCTGGCCTCCTAGTGCTACAAGCAAACTAGGGCCGGCCCCTAGTAGATAGGGATGAAAGGGGGCGGTTTTTAGGGTTTCTACAAGCCTATAGTGAAGCCTGGACGAAAACGCCCTTCAGGAAAAGTGAAAAACTGAAAGAGAGATTGAGTGAGGTGCGCTACTCAGAATTGAGTTCCGTCAGTGCCTATGAGCTCCTAGAATTATTTCGCTCATTCTAAGATATATATTCGATATGTTCTGAGCTATATTTCAGTATTTACCAAAATACCCTTACGACCCCTAACACATATGAATTAGGTTCTTAGGCTCCGGGCTTGCGCTCCATTGCGCTACTTCGCATCCAACATATCTAACCATATCGGGGAACAATTCCTATACGCAATAATAGGGTGAAACCTTCAGGATTCGGGATCTCTAGCTCCAACCGGATCCCTGATTAACTATTCCGGGGACACACCGAAAGTTTCGTTAATCAGTCCTAATCCGATTAACCCGTGTAGCCACCCAGAGTGCGACGCGAGTTGAACTCTAGTGATCCTAAACTTATATTACTCCCTCGTAACCCTGTTCTCTACTATACTCTGATAATCCTTAGTCCATCCTATTACTTACGACTCGGGCGATGGGGAGCACCGTCAGATCCCAATCGATCATCTGACTAGGAATTGATGACTTGTCATCATAATACCACACACCTTCCGGTGCTATACCTAGCATCCAGAACATCGTTAGTCTTACTAACAACCACCATGCTTGGGTTAACTGTGTGGACAGATTGACTCATCAAAACGCACCCATTCAACACTGGACGTCGGATAACCTGTAGGGATTACATGTCACTCAAGCGCCAGCCGGGTAACCCAACGTACCGTGGTATTGGACTATGGAAGGTCCGCACATGTTAGCACATCAAAGCACCATACAATTGGTTGGCCCAGTGTACATGGTCCCTCAGGGTTAAGGATAAATTATCTATAGTAGTAAGACGGTTTATGCACCAGTGTCTGAATCACTGAACTGTGCACCGTCTTGGTTCCTGTTCAACACGATCATCGTGCTTGGTCAGGTGAATGGAAATCCAACATTCCCGTGGTGGAGACTTCACCACATCCTCTACCTGCCAACAGCTTGTTCTCGGTGAAGCGACCGACATCACCTAAGCTGTGAACTAGTTCTAGGTCTACACACAACTGGTCCACTGGGTCTCCCAAGCATGGATCCACCATACGCCTCAGTGGCCTACTTGTTAGAATTGGTGAGGTCTATAGCTCGTAAAAACTTATAGTTTAGCTATGTATGGTTGATAGCATAGGATTGCATATTGGTATGTACCTTTGTACGTGTTCTGATTACAGAACAGAGAGCCATGGCTACATGGTAATCCACTTGAGTGGGAGACTCAAGGGCCTGGTCCCATGTAACCTAAATACGTTCGCGGCTCTGATTAGGGTTGGTCACCCTATCAGAATAAGCTGTTGGGATGACAGAGCGTGGGTGTCTCCACCACGGTCATTACCAGGCACAGTGTCTGTGGCCGAACGGAACCAATACGGTGCCGCATAGATCGGTGAACAGACACCGGTACACTAAACCATGTTTCTGCTTAGGATAAAATGGTCCTAAACCCTGAGGAACCATGTCTGGTGGACTAACCAGTTGTGTGGTGCTTTGGCGCACCAATGTGTGAGGATCCAGATGCAGTGATCCAAAACCACGGTGTACTGGGTTACCCGGCTGGCGTTGCATCAGTATGTCACTCCTGCAGGCTATCCACACCCCTAACGGGAGGTGCGTTCCTTGGTCTGACCTACATAGTATTAAACCCTGGCCAGGTGGTCATCAGTTTGACTGGTGACGGATCTGGTTGCCCATCAGAGTGATCGGATGTACGATGTATGTGGTCAACCTGGAAGGAACCGAGTCATATGAGCACTCGAGTCTGACGGTATTCTCCACCGCTCGAGTTGCATCATGGCACCAGTGGAGGGATAACAAGTTTACCATACTAAGCGGAGAGCAGGGGTATGAGGGAGAACATAGTAAGTCCAGGAGAATTGGAGTGCAGCCTGCGTCGCACTCTAGGTGGCTACGCAGGTTAACTCGGATTTAGAGGATCGATGGTACACTCAGGTAGTGTATCGATCGAGTCTGAGTTGGAAGCCATGAACCCTGGTCCCTGAAGGTTCCACCTTATCGACATTATATACGGTTCTTATACCATCTCCTCGAAACACAGAACGTAGTTAGAGAAAGTGAGAAGTCCAAGCATACGCTCCGTGAGTGCTTTGCACTAGTGCATGGTAGATGCGTAGCTACGTGTGTGCACTAAGGGGAAACCCTAGGTTAGTGCAGAGACGCATGTACCAATTCCTTGTCATAAGTGGACTTTGCCACATGGGTGCGATGCACCGGGACATGTTACGAGTTGACTAGTTGACTTTACTAGAGGCACCCTACGAGAACCTCAGAGAATAGTGAAATCACTGGTGCACTTCACTTATGTGTGCCTTGCAAAGTCTTGTATACAAGGAACGACCAACTAGTGATATAAGGGCGTTTTGATCATACCATGCGTCACTATGTACTAGGGGGGCCGGCCCTTAGTGTTGAGAGACTGGTCAAGGCCGACCCTATTAGTTTCAGGAGGTTGTTGCCTCCGATGAAAGGGCCGGTCATGAGGCGCAGAAAACGGGCTGGTTTTGATCGTTTTCGAAAACAAGAAAAAGATAGAGATAAAAGAAGAGATATATAGGGAGAGGTTTGAATCAGTCAATCCTATCCGCTAGGCTTATCTATAAGGATAAGGCCGGCCCTATATAAGGCATAGGGAGAGAGGGGGGGATGAAATTAATGGAGCCAAGCAAGCCCTAGGGCCGGCCCATGCATGGGGAAACCCTAGCCGCCCCCCTCTCCTCTCTTCGCATCTCCTCTCTCGTCTCTCTCTCCCTCGCTTGCGCCATTGGATGGCGACTCGTCTTCCTCGTGTAGTATTTCGTAGAAGGAGAAGGCTCATCGTATGGAGGCACTCAGAGATCCATCGACGAGGTGCCGTGCATCATGTGAGATCGGATGAACTAGAAGGCGTCTCCCGCAACCTTTTGCTGTCCAGAATCTGCATAGAAAATCAATGTTGTTTTTATGATTTCGGGATCTACGGAAGTGCAAATGATGTCATATTGTTGTAAAAGTTGCGTCTCGAAGTTGGCTACCTGCAGTCCAAATTTCAGCCCAATCGGAGTTTGGAGCAGAAAGTTATGGCCGTCGTACCGAAGCTATGTCAAGCAGATCCGAGCCCGTCTCCATCGACAAAGAAGAAATTTGTCGCGGTGAAAGAATCCACACACAGGTATGATCTCTAACAAGTAGATCTAACATAATTAGAACATGCATGCATGCTATATTGTTCTTTCGTGTTAGATCGTCGTTAGGGGTTCGCGTAGATGCCATGCTAGATTCATACACGCATATGTAGATCGTTTCGATGAAAATTTTGATATATAACGCACACCGCTCACGGTCCTCGGACCTTCACTTTGCTTCCGCTACGGGCCTCTACCATGGATTTGTTTCCAACAATTGGTATCAGAGCTACGCTAGTGGTGTGTGTTTCATATTTTTTCATGAAACCGTTATGTGCGCGCATGAATAGTATGTGCCGCCATCGGGGTTCTACGAGTAGATCATGCATAGTATATATTTTGTATGTTCTATAAATTATTCTTGCAAGGCGCCGCTTCTAAAAATTATTCTAGATATATGATTGCTTGCTATCGGGGGTCGGACCCCGTGTTAGCGATTTTATCTGGATGTTTTTTCTTCTGTGTGTGGATAGATTTTAGAGCCATAGTCGGGCAAGAGGTGAAGATTTACCACCCTTGATTCCCAGGCTTGTTGTTAGGTTTGTTTTTCCTTATCATTCTAGGAAATTGTATATGAGCGAGAACTTGCTCGAAGCGTACTAGAGCTTTTTCGGTTACAGATTGAAGAGGAGGACTTGCTGTTGAGATCCACCACCGGGAAGACGAGCAGAACCTTGGAGGACGATGGCGATCCGGCGAAGCATACACGATGACGGAAAAGGGCAGAAAGCGTTAGGAGATCGTATACAGAGGCTTGCACCGGATCGAGTATCCGTGCAAAGGAGACAGAGAGCCTACGCTGTGCCAGTCAGGTTCTGGGGGCGGACCCTGAACTTGATTCAGTTTTGTGGTTGTTTCTTTCTGCTGTTCTTTATATTTCTGTAGAGAATCCCGATGCGATAATTTAATTATATGTGTTAGAGGGATGCCATTTCCCCTCGGGTCCTAGCTACCTTATTAGGATAGGATTCCACTAGTGACGCCTATTATTTAATTGACTCTTGATGATAGCATGAATTCCTCATATTTGGTTATGCCACCATTAGGTCAATACCCGATTAGTCGGGTGTGCCTATTTGGCCAGCATCGAAACCTAGAATGAGTTGGAAGTCTACTATGACATCATTCGTCAAATTTATAAGCGAGGCGTCATGGTAGAGAAAGACCTTTCCTGTTAGTTTGACCTTAGGCTAGGCTCCAAGGCATTAACGTGATAGCCAAGTTTGTGAAGCAACGATGTTCTTGGGATATGTAATATGACCCTTGAGTGGAGAAATCCACTTGAGGCAGGGACTATGATATTTCGAGATCGATTAATGCTTCACGAAAGGCTTGAAACGCTAGTGGGAGCATGGTATGACCAGGGTCTAGTGTATAGATTGTCGTGACCTTAGTGTACACTCATACTTGCATTAAATAACCCTCAACTATAATAAGGGATGTGTAAGAGGACTCGTCGAGATCCTCTGGCCTCCACAACCAACTGCTTTGTGTCTGGGTGGAAGGGCGTAGCTCGATACCCCCTAGGGTGAGGGTTATGTTTTTCCATGCCAGATAACTTAGCGGTCTCCTTCAGGATATGGCGGTTACGGGGCCAGGAGAGAAGGGCTTTTTATCCCACCCTAGTGGGGGCCGCATGAACTCCCGTGTCGTAACTACCTAGGCTTGTGGGTAAGCATCCAAAGTGGACGTGAGGCATCCGTTGCTTGCACAATGGGGATCACGTGGCACTGGCTAAAAGGACAACCATGGTCCATCAAAGCTCTTAGTTGGCAGATTTGGATAGGGTCAAGGAAAGGCCCGTGTAAGCGGATTGACGCTACATGATGCCCCCTAGGGCAGGTGTAGTCGATTTCGAGATCTTACATACATGGTTAATTAATCCATAGAGGTGTCTTCGCTGTGAGGGTAGCGCTGATATTTGGATATAATTAGCTTATTTTCAAAATCCATAAAATAAGTGTTCTTGCATTCATTTTCAATCAACCATATAGTTCCCCTATCCGCTATCCCATAAGAGAACCAGTTATCGGGTCTCTAACTACGTAGAGCGGAAGCGCTATCTTTAGCTTATGCTTAGGGTAGTAAACGTACATTGGCTTGTAATATAAATATCCCCTATACTTGACCTAATGGGTCCAGATATCACTAGGGCACTAATCAGGGCATATGATGACTAGCGAGAGTCTAAGGAGATGTGCAAGTGCTATGTTATAGCAGACTTGCGGACAAATCCTTAGAAGCAAGTTAGAGATATGTCAGGTCTTCTCTAATAAAGTTTTACTTGCATTAGATATCTGCTAGGCGAAGTCGGTAGACTCATTGCTTATCCACCAAGATACTTGTCGGTACCGAGATGTCAGAGAGTATGCCTGTTCGGGAACACATCCTTGAGTTCCAGATCGAACTAGATTCCAAAGATATGTTGCCAGATGACGAGGTGGTGGAAGACGTCTGTCTTGCATTCTTGTTTGGAACCTTCGAAGGCGTTGTCAGAGACTTTAGCTTTAACAAGCTAAAGATGACAAACGCAGAACTTCTAAGAAGATTTCCAAGAGACAAAGGATGTGATCAAGATTAAAGGCAAAGCCTTTAGTGCTTAACCTAGGTCTTCTTTAAAAGAACCTAAGGGAGTAACTTATAAGAGATCGAAAACTATTCTAGTGCAGAACCTGGTGTGGACTCCTAAGTAAGGTAACGTTAAGGACGGAAGTGTTTCCGCTTTGGCGAGTGTAGGGGGTATTTGAAGATTGAGTATGGCCTCAGGGTGTTAGGAGTTGAGTCATTATCTAGTAGCGGTTCTTATGCTTCTTGGAATGTAGACTTTGGGTCTACAGAGATTCAAGGAAAGCAGAAGGCTATTTTATAGTGAAGTAATCCTAACATAGGTACTGATGCCATAAGCCGCTGCGGAAGCTGTTAGATATGATTATCTTAGTTTTTCCGAAACACGGATTTTGATTTTTAGAGATATAGTTATGTTTCCTCCTTAGTAAATAAAGTTTTTTTAGTTTTAGACAGCACCGTAGGTGTGTATCTTAAACTGAATAGATAGCTTCATAGTTAGAGGAATAGATCAGAAAAATCTCTTTGTATTTAATCCTAATTCGGAAATAGATTTCATGACAGCTGCAGCGTCTAATTGAAATTCATCTAAATCCTTCGGAGAAGCTATCCCATTTGTGACCCCTCTGATTTAGATATTCTGCCTCAGATAAATTCAGAGGTAAAAGAAGGCCGAGTTTCTGTTCACAGATTCATCGGAGATCCTTCTAACCTATGAGTGTTATCTGGAAGGCAGAATAACTAAAAGGGCCACTAAGATATTGGTGTTAGTTATTTTGACGTCTATGGTTCCAAGAGCGTCTAGACGATAGAAGACTCTTCGATTTAATCGAAGGAATAAGTCACTATCGGACAAGTTCCATAGGATCCTAAAGGAGCATGGGATTATCTCCCAGTTAAATGCTCCAAGGATGACACGTCAGAATGAAGTCTCCGAAAGAAGGAATCAGACTTTGTTTGACATGGTCCGTAGTATGATGAATATTGTCAAGTGTACTACCCATCTTTGGTGGGGTTGTACCTTAAAATAGTAGCTTATATCTGAAACTATCTCTCATCTAGATCAGTGCCTCAGACCTATAAAGAGCTATGGTCTAAGCGAAAACTGACACTATAGAGTCTTGAGATATAGGGTTGTCCTGCACTTGTGCAAAAGGATAAGAGAGATGAGATGGAGATATAGTTTCAGGTATATCTGTTTATAGGTTACCCTTAGGAGGCATAAGGTGGACTGTTTTATGATCTTGAGGTTTGGAAGGTAATCGTTTCTACGAACACCATCTACCTAGACCAAAATTATATTATAGACCATAATTTTATCACTAAGGTAGTTCTGGGTGAACTACTGGGTACTGGTAGAGAGTGCGCATCTAAAAACGTAGTGGGAGTAGATGATACAAGAAACTAGTACACCAGGTACTGTAGAAATGATTCATTTTTGTACCACCACCACTTCGTCGTTGTGGGACCATCAGAGCTCCTGAAAGATACTATGGAGAAACTTCGATAGTTAATCCAGAGTTTCAGGAGGATGATCCTTAGAGCTACGAAGAAGTAGTGGGAGCTTCCGACAGCTCTGACTGACAAAAGACCATGGAGGCATATTTGCATCAATGTCCCTTGGAACAGTCTTGACACTTATAGCACTATCACCCTTCAGGGTGTAGAAGGTGTATAAGAAGAGCACCCGATTAAAACTTAAGTAGCTAGATTAGTTACCAAAGGAGAAGGGATTGACTATGTCAAAACCATCTCACTGGTAGCTATGTTTAAGTCTATTTCGGATCCTCTTAATCCATCACAGCCCATTATAGTTGGGAGATCTGGTTGATGGATGTCAAGACAGTTATTCCCTAACGGGAATTTGGAAAGGACATATGGATGATGTAGCCCCAAGCTTTGTGTCAGTAGGTTAGGAAGATTTGGAATGCAAGTTGCAACGGTCCATTTATGGACTGATGCAAGCATCCAGGTTGGAATATCTATTTTGATCAAGGGAATCCGCTAACATGGATTTGATCAGAATGAGGAAAAACCAAGTTGGTACAAGAAAGGTGAAATAGCTACAAGGGTGTATTTAGTATTTTACGTTAACGATATTCTACTGATTGAAAATGACGTAAGAATATTGTTTACGGTAAAGGTTTGTAGTCATCACAATTCGATGTGAAAGACCCTGGTGAGGCGAGTTATGTTCTGGGAATCAAGGTAAATCGAGATTACCAGAGCAAGATTCTCTTGCTGTCACAGGCTACGCATGAAGATAAGATTCTAGCCAGATTCAGTTTACAAGGCTAGATATCTATTGCGCAGCAGGAATGATGGGTCAGTTTCAATCGAACCTGGGTCCAGATCTCTGGACCGATGTGAAGGATATACTCAGGAATCCTCATTAAGTAAGGATTGTGAGTTAGCTTGCACTTCACAGGTCCTGATATCGATTGGACGCACAAGATCTGACTTTGGTGTCAGATGTGTGTTCCAGAGAATCGATTTCAGGGATTGTTTTTATCTTGGGATTAGAAGTGATAGTTGGTAGAGTGTGAAGCAAGAATGCATCACAAACTCTACCACAGAGGCTTAGCACGTTGTTGCGTGCAAGGTAGTATATCAGGTGGTATGGCTTAGGAAGTTCTTAGAGAACTTGGGATGCGTACCAGAGGCTCAGTTATCTATTGTTGCAAACAGAAGAGCGGTAAGCAAGGTTCAAGGAGACTAGGCACCGCCGTGAGGGGAAACCCATCAAGTACAAACTCCACTAGATCTGACAGTTATAGGAGGAAATGCAAGTAGCGGTACTGAGGTGGAATCTACAGACAATGTTGCCAATTCCTTTAGAGAATTCCTACAAAGGCTTTTGGACAGCATGTAGAAGCTACAGAGCTCAACACCGTTATTCCTCGTTAGACCTAGTGGGAGATTGTTAGAATTGGTGAGGTCTACAGCTCGTAAAAACCTATAGTTTAGCTATGTATGGTTGATAGCATAGGATTTCATATTGGTACGTACCTTTGTACGTGTTCTGATTATAGAACAGAGAGCCATGGCTACATGGTAATCCACTTGAGTGGGAGACTCAAGGGCCTAGTCCCATGTAACCTAAATACGTTCACGGCTCTGATTAGGGTTGGTCGCCCTATCAGAATAAGCTGTTCGGATGACAGAGCATGGGTGTCTCCACCATGGTCATTACCAGGCACAGTGTCTGTGGCCGAACGGAACCAACACGGTGCATAGATCGGTGAGCAGACACCGGTGCACTAAACCGTGTTTCTGCTTAAGGTAAAATGGTCCTAAACCCTGAGGAACCATATCTGGTGGACTAACCAGTTGTGTGGTGCTTTGGCGCACCAATGTATAAGGATCCGGATGCAGTGATCCAAAACCACGGTGTACTGGGTTACCCGGCTGGCGTTGCATCAGTATGTCACTCCTGCAGGCTATCCACACCCCTAACGGGAGGTGTGTTCCTTGGTCTGACCTACGTTGTATTAAACCCTGGCCAGGTGGTCATCAGTTTGACTGGTGACGGATCTGGTTGCTCGTCAGAGTGATCGGAGGTACGATGTATGTGGTCAACCTAGAAGGAACCGAGTCATATAAGCACTCGAGTCTGACGGTATTCTCCACCGCTCGAGTTGCATCATGGCACCAGTGGAGGGACAACGAGTTTACCATACTAAGCGAAGGGCAGGGGTATGAGGGAGAACATAGTAAGTCCGGGAGAATTGGAGTACAGCCTGCATCGCACTCTGGGTGGCTATACAGGTTAACTCGGAATCAGAGGATCGATGGTACACTCGGGTAGTGTGTCGATCGAGTCTAAGTTGGAAGCCATGAACCCTGGTCCCTGAAGGTTCCACCTTATCGACATTATGAACGGTTTTTATACCATCTCCTCGAAACACAGAACGTAGTTAGAGGAAGTGAGAAGTCCAAGCATACGCTCCGTGAGTGCTTTGCACTAGTGCATGGTAGATGCGTAGCTACGTGTGTGCACTAAGGGGAAACCCTAGGTTAGTGCAGAGACGCATGTAGCAATTCCTTGTCATAAGTGGACTTTGCTATATGGGTGCGATGCACCGGGACATGTTACGAGTTGACTAGTTGACTTCACTAGAGGCACCCTACGGGAACCTCAAAGAATAGTGAAATCACTGGTGCACTTCACTTATGTGTGCCTTGCAAAGTCTCGTACACATGGAACGACCAACTAGTGACATAAGGGCGTTTTGGTCATACCATACGTCACTATGTACTAGGGGGGCCGACCCTTAGTGTTGAGAGACTGGTCAAGGCCGGCCCTATTAGTTTTAGGAGGTTGTTGCCTCCGATGAAAGGGCCAGTCATGAGGCGCAGAAAACGGGCTGGTTTTGACCGTTTTCGAAAACAAGGAAAAGATAGAGATAAAAGAAGAGATATATACGGAGAGGTTTGAATCAGTCAATCCTATCCGCCAGGCTTATCCATAAGGATAAGGCCGGCCCTATATAAGGCATAGGGAGAGAGGGGGGGACGAAATTAATGGAGCCAAGCAAGCCCTAGGGCCGGCCCATGCATGGGGAAACCCTAGCCGCCCCCCTCTCCTCTCTTCGCATCTCCTCTCTCGTCTCTCTCTCCCTCGCTTGCGCCATTAGATGGCGACTCGTCTTCCTCGCGTGGTGTTTCGTAGAAGGAGAAGGATCGTCGTATGGAGGCACTCAGAGATCCATCGACGAGGTGCCGTACATCGTGTGAGATCGGGTGAACTAGAAGGCGTCTCCCGTAACCTTTTGCTGTCCAGAATCTGCACAGAAAATCAATATTGTTTCTGTGATTTCAGGAGCTATGGAAGTGCAAACGATGTGAAACTTGTTGTAAAAGTTGCGTCTCGAAGTTGGCTACCTGCAGTCCAAATTTTAGCCCAATCGGAGTTCGGTGCAGAAAGTTATGGCCGTCGCACCGAAGCTATGTCAAGCAGATCCGAGCCCGTCTCCATCGACAAAGAAGAAATTTGTCGCGGTGAAAGAATCCGCACGCATGTATGATCTCTAACAAGTAGATCTAACATAATTAGAACATGTATGCATGCTAGATTGTTCTTTCGTGTTAGATCGTCGTTAGGGGTTCGCGTAGATGCCATGCTCGATTCATACACGCATATGTAGATCGTTTCGATGAAAATTTTGATATGTAACGCACACCGCTCACGGTCCTCGGACCTTCACTTTGCTTTCGCTGCGGACCTCTACCATGAATTTGTTTCCAACACTACTGTATTCCCTAGGGTCATTTATTATATGTGTATTAACATATACCTAAGTAATATTCTAATTAAAGTAATAACCAAAGTAATCTTTATTAATGTTAATACAGAAAATCCACGCTCAGTACACACGAGCTACAACAATCTCCCACCTGGCCTAGCGGGGAACAACAGTCTTAACTCCCATGGCATCCACTTGCTTCTCAAAAGCCTTGGTCGGTAACGCCTTTGTGAAAGGGTCCGCTATGTTATCTGCAGACGCGACCTGAGTCATTGCAACCTCCCCTCGCTTCTGCAAGTCCCAGATAATATAGTATTTCCGCTCGATATGCTTACTCTTCTGGTGATATCTTGGCTCCTTGGATTGTGCTACCGCTCCACTATTGTCATAGTAAAGGACAATAGGATCTTGAGCTCCTGGTACATATCCTAAGTCCATGAGGAACTTCTTAAGCCACACCGCCTCCTTGGCTGCTTTGCACACCACAACGTATTCAGCCTCTGTCGTCGAATCCACGATGCATCCCTGCTTCACTCTCCTCCAACTGACAGCTCCTCCTCCCAATGAAAACACAAACCCTGACATCGATCTCCTGGATTCCGGATCAGATATAAAATCAGAATCCGTATCCCAATCGGTATCAGTTCCTATGAAGAGTAAACTAACTCATAATCTCTCTTCCTACGAAGATACTTGAGTATACTTTTCACAGCAGTCCAATGACCTGGACCCGGATTTGACTGATACCTGCCCATCATACCTACTGTATATCATATATCTGGTCTCGTGCACTGCATAACATATATCAGACTCCCTACAGCCGAAGCATAAGGTATCTTCTGCATCTCTGCCCTCTCCTCAGGAGTCTTAGGACCCTGATCCTTGGACAATTTCATTCCATGTCTGAATGGAACCAGTCCCTTCTTGGAGTTGTGCATACTGAATCTGACCAAGATAGTATCTATGTAGGTTGACTGTGACAGCGAGAGAGTCTTGTTCTGGCGATCTCGAGTTACCTTGATCCCCAGAACATAACTCGCTTCACCCAGGTCTTTCATGTCAAATTGAGAGAATAACCACACCTTCACTGTAGATAATGTTCCAATATCATTTTCAATGAGCATGATATCGTCCACGTAAAGTACCAGAAAAACTACTGTAGTCTTATCGCTCCTTTTATAAGCACATGGTTCATCCACGTTCTGTTCAAATCCATAAGACTGGATAGCCTGATCAAAATGCATGTTCCAACTTCTAGATGCTTGCTTCAGTCCATAAATGGACCTTTGCAACTTGCACACCAGACTTTCCTGACCTTTTGCAACAAAGCCTGAAGGCTGGGACATATAGATGTCTTCTTCCAAATCCCCGTTAAGGAATGCGATCTTGACGTCCATTTGCCAGATCTCCCAATCATAATGGGTTGCAATGGACAAGAGGATCCATATTGACTTAAGCATAGCCACTGGCGAAAAGGTTTCGTCATAGTCGATCCCTTCTCGTTGGGTATAACCCTTAGCGACTAGTCTAGCTTTGTAAGTTTCAATGGTACCATCCGGATTTCTTTTTTTTTGTACACCCACTTATACCCAACAAGTTTAATATTGTGAGGCAGTGTTACAAGTGTCTAGACCGAGTTTTGGGATATCGTTGTCAGTTCTGCCTCCATGGCTTTCTGCCATGCTGCATGGTCAGAGGATACCATCGCTTCGTCATAGTTTAGAGGATCATCTTCCTGGAACTCTGGATCTACCAGGAAGGCTTCTCCAATGTGTCTATCAGAAGCTCTTGTGGTCCTCCCACTGCGACGAGCCAGCGATGGTTCCATAGGAGTCGATTCTACAGTATCGTTTATCTTAGTGGTATCGACTCTCACTATGTTTTCTGTCTGCGTACTCCCATCAGTACCAAGCAATTCTTCAAGAACTACTTTACTGGTAGGCTTATGGTCTATTAAATAATCCTGCTCTAAGAATACGGTATTCGTCAAGACGACAACCTTTCTATCCTCAGGATCATAAAATAAACCACTCTTTGTCCCTTTTGGATACCCAACGAACAGACATACCTTAGTCTTTGACTCCATCTTATCTCGCTTGTCCTTCTGCACATGTGCTGGACAACCCCAAATCCTAAAGTGTTAAAGGCTTGGCTTTCGCTTCAACCGCAGCTCCCTAAGAAGTTAGAGGTACTGACTTGAATGGAATAAAGTTCAAAGTATATACTGCCGTCTCTAGGGCATATCCCAAAAAACTAGGTGGCAATGTTGTATAACTCATTATAGTCCAAACCATGTCTAACAAAGTTCGATTTCTCCTCTTAGATACACTGTTTTGTTGCGGTGTCCCTGGTGCAGTCAACTAGGATACGATTCCATACTCACGCAGGTACCCAATAAATTTATCCGATAGGTATTCGCCTCCTCGATCCGATCGAAGAGACTTGATACTTTTACCCGTCTGCTTTTCTGCTTCAGCTCCGAACTCCTTGAACTTATCAAAGGATTCAGACTTCCGTCGCATTAGGTATATGTATCCAAACCTCGAGTGATCATCCGTGAAGGTGATGAAATAGTCGAAGCCTCCTATGGCACGGACACTTATGGGCCTACATACATCAGTGTGTACTAACTCTAATACCTCCTGAGATCTGCTACCTTTGGCTCAGAAAGATCTTTTAGTCATCTTGCCTTCCAGGCAAGACTCACACGTTGGTAGGCTTTCTGAAATATCTGGACTTAAAAGTCCTACCTTAACCAACCTGTAAATCCTGTCTGAGGCTATGTGTCCAAGCCTTAGATATCAAAGGAGTATTGGATTATCTAAGGGATTTTTCCTTTTAGATGAATTAACCACACATGCTTCAGTTATGTTATCCTGCTTATGATTGGAGTTAATTACATAGAGACCATTCTGTGTCTTTCCCTTACAAACAAAGGAACCATTCAATTTCATTAACACACCAGAAGCATCGATTAAAACTAAAAAACCTTTATTATTCAATAAGGAAACAGAAATTAAATTTTGTCTCAAGGACGGTACATAAAGTATGTCTCTAAGTAATAAACTTCTTTCATCAAAAAACTACAATACGACATCTCCAATTACTTCAGCCTCTGCCATGGCCTCAGTTCCCATGCTTAGGATTATCTCCCCATCATCCAGTTTTCTTGTCTCCTTGAACCCCTGCAAATTAATGGTTGGTGGAACCAGAATCCACAATCCATGAAACTGGAGAACAACTGGATACTACAAGGGATTCCACTATGTGGATTTGAGATATACCTACCTCAGCCTTCTTGGGAGCCGCGCGGTAGTCATCCTTCCAGTGCCCCTTCTTGCCGCATCGAAAATATTTTCCATTGGGCTTCGTCAGACTATTCTACTTAGAAACCTGCAACTGCACCTGGCCCATCTTCACGGGCTTCTTAGACTTTCTTTTCTGAAACTTACCTTTGGCTTTCAGAGAAGAATTCCGCTCTACATTCAGGGATTGGGCTCCTACCTTCATCCTGTCCTCTGCCACTTGGAGCACCGCCTAGAGCGCCGCTAGGAGCTCTGCATTAGGTATCTCCAACCGGTTAAGGTATAAGTTGGTAACAAAGCCCTCAAACATTCCTGACAGAGACGCTAGGAAAATGTCAGTTTGGATCTCTGCATCCAAGATAACATCGAAGGAACCAAGCTCATTCACATAGCCAAACAATTTCAGCATATGATCCCAAACTAAAGTCCCCTCTGCCATCTTTGTGGACACCAATTTCTTGATGGTCAGGTAACGAGTTACCCGACTACGACCCTCGAATATTTCTTTTAAATAGAGCATCATGTCTGAAGTGAAGGCCATATCTTCGACTTGCTTTTGAAGGATAGTCTGTGAGGATGCCACTCTGTAGCACTTGCACATCTCATCAGCATCTAGCCAGTCTTTCCATTCCTTCAACTGGGCCTCAGTTGCACTTGGTCCCGGTATGGCCGGTTGAGGGGTACTTAGGGCAATTGTGTGTTTGCCAACCCTTAGGACGAGCATCAGGTTATGCTTCCAGTCCTCGTAGTTTGGTCCTGTAAGTTTGTTATCATTAAGGATGGCGGCAAGGGGGTCGAGTTTGGTCATGATTTCTGTAAACAATGGTTTAAAGCAAAAGTTAGGGTCTACTACAATCAATTTCATGGAATTTAGAAATAGATAATGTTTACTCCAGCCGTTATATCGTCACTACCTCAAGTGGAGATATCCAGGAATCTAAAATCCCTGGGCTCGAGCACTGAGACTATCGGCCTTGAATTGGAGACAGCATCTCGGTGAGAGCATGCAACCGCTTCTGCCAACGGGGTGTTTATGACTCAGTCTTCATCAGAATTACCCATGGTAAACTGGAAGACCTTCCAGTCTCCTTTTGGCCATCTTTATGTGACCCGCGTGTGTAGCAACGGTGGCTTCACACAAGCTTTCGGATGCTTCCCACAAATCTAGATAGTGTCGGCAGGGGGGTTCATAGGCTCCCGCGGTGCAGGAAAAAACCGTCACCCACTGCCACCGGCATCCTCCATGTCCCGAAGGAAATCACTAGGCGAACCAGCATGGAAGGAAACACAGCTCTCACCCGGTGGGAATATCGAATTGCGTACCTCCCACCCAGACCTTTAGCCGGTTGATTGTAGAGGCCAGGGGCTCCCCTTTGGAGGGAACCTCTTATACATCCCTTCTTTATGAGGTTTTATGCATATCTAGAAAGGTCACGACCTCCTAGACTTAGACCCTGGTCTATCGTGCTCCCACTAGAATTACAAACCTTTTCGCAAAGCATTAGTATCCTTGGAAAATATCATAGTCCCTACCTCGAATACTCAGCTTTCGCCTTTCTTGCAAGGATCACATTATATAGATTCCAAGGATCCTGATACCTCACTAGTTTGCCCATAATCCTAAGATCTGGAGCCTAACCTAAGGTTAACGTGGAAAGGACTCCCACTAGAATGACGCCTCGTTCACAATTTGATGCCTGATGTCATAGTAGACCTCATCTCATTATAGGTTTCGATGCTGGCCAAATAGGGACATCCGACAACCTTCGCCGGACCTCAACCTAATAGTGTCATAACTAAATCATGATGAGTTCACACTGCGTCTATCTCGGTGCACAGTACTTGGCTACCTGAACTACCACGAGGGCAGTTACCACCTTTCCTTTTAGCTAGCTACCGGATTCACACGTGTTAGAACCATATAAAGACACCGATGAATCCATAAGCCAAGTACTAACCCTAAGCCTGATCTAGAGACAAACTCACAAGCAAGATAGATAATTAAAGTTATCATCGGGGTTCTCTAAACACTAAGTAAAGAGAAACAATAAAAATAGCATCCAAACTGAATCAAGTCCAGGGTCCGACTCCTGAACCTGAATAGCACAGCCAAGATATCCTACTCTTTCATTCTGCACGATCTCCGACGACGATCTCGATCATCGTCAACGTGCACGCTTTCGCCGGGTCTTTGCACGCCATGGTACCGCTTGCCCGAACCGTGGATGTAGCATCATCTCCTTCTTTCTGTGACCGAAAAACTAACACACTCCGAGCAAGTGCTCGTTCATGTACAATTTCGCTAGAAAGAAAAGAAACAATCCTAGAAACATAGCCAAGGATCCGAGGGTGGTCAATCTCCACCCTTGCCCATCTAGAGCCTTAAAATCCACAGGCACAATAATAATCAATGCAAAAATAAATTCGGGGTCCGACCCCCGAAGGCATACAATCACAAATTACTATTCAGCGCGACACCTGCAAAAAGACAATACATAGCACAATCCATATGCATGATCTATGCCGAACCCGGACGAAAACATATGCCATCATATATTCACATGATATTTTTACGAATTCATGCATGAAACATACACCAAAGTGTGCTCTGATACCAATTGTTGGATTTGGATCCTGTTATCAGAGTCGCAGCGGAAGCAAAAGATAGATCCGAAGATCATACGGTGTATGTTTCATTACAATTAATTCTACAAAATAATCTACATGCAAATTTATGATCTTAACATATGTGCGGACACCCTAGAGACATACTACGATCTACGGAAGACATGCATGCATCTAGTTAGGTGATTAGAATCATCATACCTTTTGGATCTATAATCCAAAGAGAATGGAACGATTATGAACCGCACTTGAATCGCAAGGAAAACTGTCATATAACACCTTGTCCTTTGCGAATTGAGGAATCCTCGAAGTCCCATCTCTGAGTGCAAGGACTACGAGCTGACGGAGGAATTCGTTGCAAAGTCGATGGCGTGCCGGTAGGTCTCCTCCTTCTCTTTCTCTCTTCTTCCTTCTCCTTCCTTCCTCCTTTTTCGTCCTTTTTCTTCCTCTTTCTTCCTTGGCTGAAACCTCAGAGAGGGAGAGAGGGAGAAGGGGTTCAGATTTTGGAGAGGGGAGAGGCTAGGGCCAGCCCCTCCCTCTCTATTCCTCTTATAGGGCTGGCCTCCTAGTCTACAAGAAAGCTAGGTCCGGCCCCTAGTAGATAGGGATGAGAGGGGGTGGTTTTTAGGGTTTCCACAAGCCTATCGTGAAGCCTGGACTTTCGCCCTTCACGAAAAGTGAAAAACTGAAAGAGAGATTGAGTGAGGTGCGCTACTCGGAATCGAGTTTCGTCAGCGCCTATGAGCTCCTGGAATTATTCCGCTCATTCTAAGATCCATATTCAATATGTTCTGAGCCATATTTTAGTATTTACCAAAATACTCCTACGGCCCCTAACATATGTGAATTAGGTTCTTAGGCTCCGGGCTTGCGCTACTTCACATCCAACGTATCCAACCAGGTCGGGGAATAATTCCTATACGCAACAACAGGGTGGAACATTCAGGATTCGAGATCTCTAGCTCCAACCGGATCCCTGATTAACAGTTTCGATGACACACTGAAAGTTTCGTTAATCAGCCCTAATCCGATTAACCCACGTAGCCACTCAGAGTGCGACACGAGTTGAACTCTAGTGATCCTAAACTTATGTTACTCCATCGTAACCCTGTTCTCTAATATACTCTGATAATCCTTAGTCCCTCCTATTACTGGTGCCATGATACGACTCGGGCGGTGGGAAGCACCGTCAGATCCCGATCGATCATTTGACTAGGAATTGATGACTTGTCATCTATAACACCACACACCTTCCGGTGCTATGCATAGCATCCGAAACATCGTCAGTCTTACTAACAACCACCAGGCCTGGGTTAACTGTGTGGACAGATTGACTCATCAAAACGCACCCATCCAACACTGGACGTCGGATAACTTGTAGGGATTACATGTCACTCAAGCGCCAGCCGGGTAACCCAACGTACCGTGGTATTGGACTATGGAAGGTCCGCACACATTGGCACATCAAAGCACCACACAACTGGTTGGCCCAGTGTACATGGTCCCTTAGGGTTAATGACAAATTATTTATAGTAGTAAGACGGTTTATGCACCAATGTCTGAATCACTGAACTGTGCACCTTCTTGGTTCCTGTTCAACATGATCATCGTGCTTGGTCAGGTGAATGGGAATCCCACATTCCCATGGTGGAGACTTCACCACTTCACCACATTCCTGTGGTAGAGACTTCACCACATCCTGTAACCAAAGTCATCTTTAATAATGTTAATACAAAAAATCCACGCTCAGGACACACGAGCTACAACAGTATCCACTTCCTGTAACCCGTCCAACTTGGTGGTTGTTTGGCAATGATTGCGCCAATTTGTAAGGATTCAAGAATCTCAATCTTGATAGTCATCTTGTTTACATGAATTTGGGGATGATGGATTTGACATCAAACATACTGGAAAAAAATTAGTGAAAGATATAAATTACTCGGTACCTTCATTTTTGATTTTGTACTTGAACTCCATTGCCATCCAAATATCCTTAATCGATGGGGTGCTTGTGCACAGATCTGAAACTCCCATGTTCCTCATGAAAAGAGAGATAGAGGGGAGACTGATGGTGATAGATCGGAGTACGACGAGATACACACTCTAATTTCTTGAACCATTGATCTCGCCTCCAATTTCTCAAAAGCACAAGATGTGATCGAAACAGGGATACAACTGAAGTCGTTGGCGGAAACCCATGTATTCGATTATAATATACTATGGTTCAAACAAGCAAAACACTAGTTCAACCCCTGAGCGAACACTTGTAGATTTTATGAAAATTACAAGCTATGTTCACTCGCCTCTCATGGTTTCTCAATAATCAGATTATGAGGCATGCTAGGTGCTCAAGGGACCAAACATACAAGGTCGTAAATGATGCAAAGACTATAATTAAAAGTACATAGTTATATTTTTTTGAGAAAATCCTTCGCAGTAAAAAGCTTACCGGCAAGCCAAAAATGGCGAGTGCAATCCACTAAAACACAAAGGTTTAATTACAACACTAGATGCAAAAACTCACTAGCCCTACTAAAAGTTCGACTCCACACCTCATCGATTTCCTTCTTGCTCCTCAACTCTTCACAAGTCTTCTATTTGGTTGTCTTTCGTCCTAACCCGATACGAACAGTCTGGATGCTTACCCGCGATGCCACACGAACTCTCATGATTCGCTCAAGCAGAGACACTTGCAAAGCTTTAGCCTTTGAAAATGCTAGAATGCACCAAAGAGTGAATCGCATCCCACTGTGGACCTATCACTTTATAAGGGATTTCTTCATCGATCTAACCTGATACGGTGGACCTCAAAAGATGTTAGATTGGTTTCCCAAATGCAAAATAAGTGGAATTACTTGCTTGTGAGTCTCTTCGCGCAAACCACACCAAGCTTCTCCTTCGACTCGCTCGAAGGATCCTTTGTTTTACACGAAGGATCCCACATATGGGATTTTAGGGGTTGAAGGCAAAAATATTTAAACCCAAAATCAAGGGAGTAAAGGTCTTCACCTACCAAAAGATCCGAGGGAACCAAGGTATGCCTTCACAAGAATCCTTAAAGCATTGAAGCAAGCAATCCGAAGAATCCTCAAAGAAATCCATGTCCCATGCAAGAGAGGGATCACACCTCTGGCAACAACAAAGGGGAAATTGACGAGAGGAATCACAATATTCAATCAAAAACCCTCTTACAATCTCAAAAACTCTTGCTCTCAAAGAAGCCCCAAATCAGCATTTTATTGTGGGGAGAGATGCCTCTGGAACATCCTACACCCCACACACAAGATATTGTTTATTTTGCCTATGCCGCATGAGGACTTCCCATGATGCCACCCATCCTAGTACTGCCCTCACCTAAAAGTGCTTGATTACATAGTTCTTATGGGATATGCAGTGGTTTACAAGTTTTAAAACACATATATTAGGAAATTGAAGTTATATTTTTAGTTAAGAAACTCTTTCTCTCCAAGCAATGTGGGACTAATTTGTGGCCTTGGACACCTTACCACACCTCACCTCAACCATCTTTCCTTTTACCACCTCAAGAGCCACATGTCCACCCCTTTTAAGAGCCACATGTCCTCGTGTGGGATTAGACCCCCCATCACAAGAAGATCCGCCTCTGATACTATTTAGAAACTCTCCCCCTCACCACTACACACACACACACATACACAAGATATTGTCCGCTTTGCCTATGATGCACAAGAACTTCCCAGGAGGTCACTCATCCTAGTATTACCATTGCATAAGTACACTTAATTATGGAGTTCTTATAGGATTCACAACGGCTCATGTTTTTTAAAACGCGTCTTGTATGTTAGGGATAAGAAAGCTATATTTATAGCCTAGAAACTCTTTCTCTTTAGGCGATATGAGACTAATTCGTGGTCTTGGACACCTCACCTTACCTTATTTCACCTCACCACACCACACCTCATCTCATCCATCTTAGCGTTTGCCGCGTCAGGAGTCTTGGCTCTCGGCTATTGAATCTTGTTCTTCACAACTTATCTAAGAGCCCTAAGTATGCTTATATAACCAAAATCAATCCCCATCAAAAAGTAGTCATCAAATGGTGATTCAAAGGTCAAAATGGGCTGATTTAAAGTTATCCTATGGCCTAGGTGTACATCGTTCGAATGACTACTTGAACGATTAACTGACGTCCAAATAATTATTCAAACACCAGACTCAATCATAGCCCGATTTGTCTTTAACGGTCCAAATACAAGTTTGGACGATCTGTATGATAAGTTCAACTTCGTCCAGACAGTTGGTACATTCAAATTGATGCTTACCCATACAAACAAGTGTTCGAGCGCTCTTATTCATCCGAACGAATGTTCGGACTGGATATGATCGTCGTTTGAACACTTGTTTGGACGGTTTTAGAAACCTCCCAATACTTAGAGCATTTTTCCAAATGATGAGCCATGTAAGCCCAAAATGCCACATGTGCATTGCCACCAGTCCTACTTAGTGGACTAATGGTGAGTGCAAAGGTGCATCGACATGTGTGCATTTTCTCTCTAGCCAGTCCAGGTGCTGAACATGTCATACTCGAAAATCCAAACCAAACATGTGAATCGATAAAATTGTGAGTTCGGAATACAAGAACCGAAAATAAAATATCAAGAAAAATCCAATGCTGCAAAACCTGAAAAACTAACATCACTACTAGGAAAGATCCTACACCCTAAGGACTTGTAGGAATTATCTGACGACCAAGATCCAATAGGCCAATAGCCAAGAGCCAGACTCCTGAGGCTGGGATGCCAAGATGGATGAGGTGAGGTGAGGTGTACAAGGCCATGAGTTATCCCCACATCACCCAGAGAGAAAGAGATCATGAGCTACTTATATAATTTCCCCTTCCAAATATAGAAGACGCGTTTTAAAACTGTGCGCGCTACGGATTTCGTAAGAACTCCATAGTTAAGTGTGCTCGGGCGAGAGTAGTACCAGGATGGGTGACTCCCTAGGAAGTTCTCGTGCAGGCATGGGCAGAGCGGACAATATCTTGTGTGTTTGGGGAGGATGTTACAAGTTGGTATCAGAGCTAAAGATCCATCTTATGTATGGTGAATTAGACATTTGTTTTCTTCATTTTCACAAATGGTATCAGAGCCGATTCTCCTCGGGATAGGGTGGTCTAACCCTATATGAGGACGTGTAACCCTAAGGGGGGTGGATTGTGACGACCAAGATCCAATAGGCCAATAGCCAAGAGCCAAGACTCCTGAGGCTAGGATGCCAAGATGGATGAGTTGAGGTGAGGTAAGGTAAGGTGTACAAGGCCATGAGTTAGCCCCATATTACCTAGAGAGAATGAGATCCTGAGCTACTTATATAATTTTCCCTCCCAAACATAGAAGACGCGTTTTAAAATCGTGCGCCGCTACAGATTTTGTAAGAACTTCGTAGTTAAGTGTGCTCGGGCGAGAGTAGTACCAGGATGGGTGACCCCCTGGGAAGTTCTCGTGTGGGCATGGACAGAGCGGACAATATCTTGTGTGTTTGCGGCGGATGTTACAAATTATGTATTGGATTGCTGTAAACTGTGTAACTTATCCGATAGAAGATGCAATGCACTGATATATGATTTAACTGTTCTGCACTAACCAGACCAATATGACCTATATAACTTGATATGACTAAGTATGTTTTGTGCTTATAAATTATGACAAGGGTGCTACGCTCTAGGCACTAAAAGATCATATAACCAATATGTTGTATGATCATACAATTAACCTTTTCAAGGTTAATTATAATTCTATGGCTAAGAAGTGGAAATTGACTAATCCTATTAGCCATTGTGTACAAGAAGAGGAGAAACTTAAGCTGGATTAGAAAGAGTGTTCATCTTGCTTCACTTCATGTTAACACTAAAAGAAAAAGGGTGGAGTGCTACATAACGAGAAAGACAATTCAATTAATAAGCAATTCCTTGGGCGTGGTCAAAGAAAAAAAGAAACATAAAGCTGCAACTTGCTTTTTTTGCAAAAAGGTTGTCCATATAAAGAATGATTGTGTAAAATACAAGAACTGGGTTCAAAAACAAGGTAATCACATTTTAGTTTTTTCTGAAGTTAATTTAGCTAATGTGCCTTTAGATTCTTGGTGGATGGTTCATATTAGTAATTTATTGCAGGGATTTCTAAATCTCAGGGTACAGAGGGATGATCAGAGGTTTATCTACATGGGAGATGGCACTAGAGCACCTATGGAGAAAATTGAAGTCTGTACACTTGAATTGAGTTCTGGTTTTATTTTGGAGTTGTTAGATACTATGTATGTTCCATCTTTTAGGCAGAATCTTATTTGAGTACCATTGTTGGACATATCAGGCTATACTATTAACTTTGGTAATAAAGCATTTAGTCTTTCTTTTAACTATGAGATATGTGGTTCTGGAACTCGATCTTATAGATGTCCTCTACAAATTAGAATTGCATTATTCTAATAATGTAGTAAATAATTTTTTAAATTTGAATATTGTAGGTACTAAACGAAAATTAAACAAGGATAACTTATATGATCTATGCCATAGACAACTAGGTCATGTCTCTAAGGAGAGAATTGACAGACTTGTATCCATAGAAGTACTTTACCCTTTAGATCATTCAGACTACTATTTGTAAAAACTGTATCAAGGATAAATAAACTAATATAAGAAAGTTTGGTACCAAAAGGAGCATAAATCTCTTGGAGGTGGTGAATATGGATATCTGTGGATCATTCCCTAAGGCTACTTCGGATGGACACAGATATTTCATCACTTTCATATATGACTATTCTAAATTTGGTTACCTATACTTATTGCATAAGAAATCCCATGCACTAGATGTCTTTAAGAGTTATAAGACCGAAGTTGAACTTCAACTCAATAAGAAAATTAAGGCCGTTAGATCCGATCATGGTGGAGAATATTATAATCGGTACGATAAATCAGGTCAGTGTCCCGGGCATTTTTGCCAAGTTCTTGGAGGAGTGTAGTATTATCCCTCAGTACACCTTACCAGAAATTCCATAACAATACGGTGTATCTGAGAGGCGAAATATAACTTTTAAGGATATTGTTAGGAGTATGCGTATGCATACCTCTCTACCAGAGTCTCTATGGGGCGAAGACTAGAAAACTACACTTCATAGCCTCAATCGAGTACCTAGTAAAGTGGTAGCTAAAACCCCATATGAGTTATGGAATAGGAAACTTCCCAGTATCAAGCACTTTAGAGTATAGGGTTGTCCAACTAAGGCTCGACCTTATAGGCCGAATAAAAGGAAGCTGGACTTCAGGACAATTAGCTGCTACTTTGTAGGGTATCTAGATCGATCTAAAGGTTTGAGATTCTATTGTCCTTCTGACAACAAATTTATCGAAACGGATAATACCAAGTTTCTAGACGATCTTATTCTAATGAAAGTGATACATGTAGATATTTTACCTTTCGGGAGGAACAAAATATCATCCCCATGACAAATGTTCAAACATGTAAAGTTGTAGTACAACTATAGATGGATACACTATGGTTGTCGAAGCTATAGATACAGCACACCCTGATGATATTTATGAGGAACCCATTAATGAAGTTACATCTCAATATCCACCAGCTATAGTGCCAATTAGGAGATCCACTAGGGAAAGGAGGTTAGTTATCATAGATGATTATATATAGTTTATCTCCAAGAGCATGCGTTTGATATCGGTCTCAATAATGATCCTTCATCCTATAATGAAGCCAGACTCAATGTTCACTCCAAAGAATGGTCAAATGCCATGTTGGAAGAAATGAATTCCATAAAAGATAATGATGTTTGGGACTTAGTAGAATTGCCTAATGGGATGAGACCGATTAGATGCAAATGGGTTTTTAAGACCAAACGAGACTCTAGTGGCAATATCGAATGGTATAAAGGACTTCTTGTTGCTAAGGGCTTCACTCAAAAAGAATGCATTGACTATAAAGAGACATTCTCTCATGTCTCTATGAAATACTTTTTTAGGATCATTATTTTAATAGTAATATATTTTATTTTGGAACTTCATCAGATGGATGTCAAAACAACGTTCCTTGACGAAAACATAGATAAGACATTTATATAGTGTAACCAGAAGGATTCCAACTGAACTGAACAATTGGTTTACAAGTTAAAGAAGTCCATCTATGATTTAAAACAAGTATCCCGTCAATGGTACCTAAAGTTTGACCAAGTAATAGCTAGTTATGGGTTTAAAGAAAACCGTGTAGATCAATACATTTACTACAAAGGGATAGGGACTAGATTTATTCTTCTGGTATTATATATAGATGATATCCTCTTAGTAATTAAAGATATGAGACTCTTGTTAGAGACTAAGGACTTTCTCTTGAAGAAATTTTAGATAAAAAACCTTGGGGAGACGTTTTTTGTATATAGGCATCCATATCCAACATAACAGGTCAAATGGAATTTTGGGTTTATCACAAAAAGCGTACATTGATACAATGCTTAAGAAGTATCATATGCAAGATTGCAGATCAGGAGATAATTCAGTAGCCAAAGGTATTAGACTAAGTCAAGATCAATGTCCAAAGAATAATTATTAGACTGAGTGTATGAAAGGGATTCCTTATACTTCTATATTTGGGAGTCTAATGTACGTTCAAACCTATACCTGATCAAACATTGCTTATATAGTCAACATTAGGCCTATCAAAGGGCAAGGCCAGGGCAGGATTGGGGTCAAATCGGACCTGGCACTTTGTTTTAGGATATAGGCCCTAGCCCTTCAGGGCCAGAAAATGGTGGGCCCTAGCTTGACTCTTCAAGGGTCAGGACTGGACAAGAGTCGATCAAGGGCCAAGTTGATATCACTAAGATAAGAATTATCGACATATCGATCTATTTATTCAATTAGGTCATTAAGAAATGATTATATCTTTTTTTTTCTCCCTAAACTACTCTTATGCCAGTGCCTTTAGGCTTTTTTTATTTATTTAAAACCGCACTCATTTATTCGTGCTTGAGACTGATAATACAGCTTAAAAAGTATTATAAGTCTTATGAGTGTTATATAATACATCTAATACTAATATATCCAAACTTGATAACTCCAATTCCTACAGGGTTAAGTGAGTGACCGATTAATTACTGATTAGTCCCACTTAGCCATTGATTTAGCCCTTTAATAAGCATTATATATTATAAAATTTAGGTATATTAAGGGCAGGGCCTAGCAGGGCTGGGCCATAGGTTTTCCTGGCCCGACCCTTATATTTGAGGGCTTATGAAAACTGACCCGACCAGGCCCTTGGCGGGCAGGGCTTTAGGGAGCTTTACAGGGCCGGGCCGGACAGGGTACCCTCTCTAAGGAGTCAAGCCACATTGATAGGCCTAGTCAACATGATCGGCAGATACATAAGTAATCAAGGGTGGGGTCACTGGATCATTGGGTAGCTATCAAAAGAGTGATGATGTATTTTAAAAAAAACAAGAGATTACATGCTCACATACAGAAAATCCGATCATTTGGAAGTGATTGGATATATAGATGTAGATTTTGGGAGATGTCTTGATAGCAGAAAGTCCACATCTTGTAACATCTTTATTCTTGCAGGAGGAGTGTTTTGTGGAAGAGTGTTAAGCAATCATTGGTTACTTCTTCTATAATGGAGGTAGAGTTTATCACCTGCCATGAGGTGACAAATAAAGTTATCTAGCTTTAAAACTTTATTTCGAGAATACAAGTCGAGGACGACGTCGAGAGACCTATGCAGCTGTATTGTGATAATAAAGCAGCATAATTATTTTTCCAATAGTGACAAGAGTTCAGCGAAGTCAAGGCATATTGACATAAAGTTTTTTGTCGTTAGACAAAGAGTTCGGAAACGTCAAGTGTCCATCCAGTATATCAGTACATACAATACGCTAGTAGACTGGCTG
This sequence comes from Chamaelirium japonicum, assembly GCA_947650365.1. Taxonomy (NCBI): domain Eukaryota; kingdom Viridiplantae; phylum Streptophyta; class Magnoliopsida; order Liliales; family Melanthiaceae; genus Chamaelirium; species Chamaelirium japonicum. The sequence goes on from OX393553.1 coordinate 59,380,125, forward strand.
ACAAAGGTATTGCCAAATACGTCATTTCATGATCATGTGACTAATACGGGATTGACAACGCCATAGGTCCTTTGGTCTAGTAGGAGTTTTTTTTTTGTATTGATATTCAATTTATATAGATATTGGTTTACCATTTTACCAAGCTTGTATTGGACATTGTTAGTGAACTCTTAATCATTTAATAAAGTTGATGGTTCCGATATAAATGTTATTTAGTTTGCTTTCTTTAATATTAAAGTATGCAATTGATTGAAAGATAGCAGTTTTGTTTTGACTCGTTGGAGTCAGCTGGGGCATCAGTTGAAAATATGCATAATTGAATACCATATTTTCTTATGTAATTTTCATTCTACACAACCATGTAGATCTATGTCGCTAGGGATTTTCAGTATGTGTGATGTGGCTAGCCTTACTGTGATGATAATACTGTAACGACCCCATATCCCATGCAGGGAATTTTATCCAATTGGTCGGATTGTACATAACCTAACTGACTTTTTAAACGAAATAATATTTTATGTATCACAAGGTTGCAACTTTTCTGATTCAATCTATTAGCCCAAGTGGGAAATTGTTGGATTATTTAACATATTTGGTGGGCTGGCTAGATCGAGTTAAGTTGATAGTCCGTTTGACCGGCTATAAATCGGAGCAAGTTGGTGTGTGGTGGACTCTAGGGTGGTCGACTGGGTTAGTCCATAGTGATTCTGAGTGTGTCTAGTGCCGTAGACACACGTTAAGTTATATAGAGACGCACATTTAAGTTCATGTATATTTAAGTGCATGCACATTCAAGTGCATTTGTGTAGAGATAGTTAGAGGGAAATTGAGTAGACATTACAATGACAGAATGTATCTCTTAATTTTCTCTCATAAAGAAGGGGATGGTGACCCACTTCTATACACGTTATAACTTTCTCTTAAGTCTTCCTATCAACCTAAGAGATATAGTAAAATGCGTGATATAGAAGATGACGATCCGGCCTCGCTTCCATAGTTCGATCTTGGATTTCTTCGCACCCTCGGGCACGTGGTCATCATGTCTACAGATATATTCTCCTTTGATCCAGATTGCTATCGGATAGGAGATTCTACGAGTGATTAATTCTAACAGTCTGCACTAACCAGACCAATATGACCTATATAACTTGATACGACCAATTATGTTTTATGTTTATAAATTATGACAAGGGTAGTACACTCTCGGCGCTAAAATATCATACAACCGATCAGATAGAGCATTGAGGAAGTGGCCATGACATATGAGTTCATCTTCTTGCATCTTGATTATTTTTGTGACCCTCTCTTGTTAGTCGGCATAGGCATGTTCTGGAAATAGAGAGAAGTCGGGATCCATCACGTAGAATATCGTTAAAGCAGTCAGCAAGAACTTGAGTTTGTTTTACCAACAGGTGAAGCTAGTATCATATAATCGGTCGATCTTGATAAGGTCATGGTTCATCAAGTTGAGCGTAGCAATGATGGTTTCGGTCTTCATGGATAACACTTTTAAATTACTGGACAAAACATGTGAAGACCATAACAATTCGAGGTTTGAAGCACATATCAGATGTGTTTTATTTAAAGTATTATTAAGCCCTCTCACCAAGTAAGACTGTTGTTTGGTTACCAATAATTCTGTCAAACTTTATTTGTAGAAGAGAGAGATAAACTCAATTTCAGAATGTCTTTTTAGGGGTGGTATTTGCCTTCTTTTATAGAACCCAAGATTCCCCTTGATTGCCAATGGATCCAATGGTTCACCAGCCAACGGGTGTCAGGAAGCACCCCTTGGTCTAACTGTTAAGACCAAATTGTCCCAAATCACTTAGCCAACGGATGCCTCCAAGCATCTTTTGGGCCAACTGCCCAGTTCTGTTCAACAATTTGTAACCGCCAACACTTGGGTCGACTTGACCCATTGAGCCGTCGAGTAAACTCGACTCCGATTCACACCCGAGTCAACCCAACCAAACCTAGCCTTAGCCAAAAGAAAAGGGCCTGACGTACTCTTGGAGACTATGTGATTGTGCTGAGTCCGTCTAATCAATGCCTAAAGTTCTATGGTTCATTGCCCACACCGCACGTGCATGATGTGATGCGATGCACCATATCATAGGTGACTCATGTACACAACAAAACCCTCCTCTTGTCACTCCATTCGAGTGAGTTAGAGGAACTCTCATATTTATATTTATCTCATCTCTTTCCCCCAAGCAATATTGGACTAAAGTTATTATCAACAAAAGAAAGCTTTAGAGGGAAAGATGATGTGTTTCATTTGGTCAAAAGGATTTTGATAGGAAGTTTAAAAACCATGTTTTGAATGAAAATGTTAAAACCCACATGTCTTGCAACTAGGTTAAAATGAAACCTTTTTATCAATCTCCTACCAAAGATAAAATCATTCATATTTTTCAAAACCCACTATATCATATCTTAAATATTTAACCAAATCCAACAAAAGCATACTGAAGGAACATATAGAGTAGGCTTCAAAGTCAATGCCACCTGATTTCTTGGACTTGTATACTTTTTCCCACTTCAGCCCTAAAGTTTGAGAACAGCAATTCAGCCATCCAGTTTTCCATCTTGATGGACCCATCCTGACGTGGCACCTGATCACACTCTTCTTTCACCTATTGATTGGGCTAAGTGTGATTCATCGATCGGTTGGGGGCTGGGTGCAGCAGACGGCTGTGATCAGCTTCCATGTCAGATGGCCAAGCATGGGAGGAGAACTTGATGGTTGAGAAGTTGAATAAGTAAATTTTAGGGGTTATTAGTCTAAGGGTTGTCTAGCTAATCCTGTAGTTTGATAAACCAGTCTACATGTTTCATAATGCATTATGTCCTTCCCTTACTCAATTTTTTTTAAATGACTATTTTGCCCCTCTAACAACCCATGCAGAACCCGATGCACATTTTTTTTTTCTTTGCATGCGTTGTATAGTGAAATCTCCAATAGTAGACCCAAAATGCTATAACTGCTATAGTGATTTCATTGTAGGTGCTACAATGATTTCACTGTAGCAGTCATATTTTTGAAATATAATTTCAGTTGTTATAGTGAAATCACTATAGTTGCTGCAGTAAAATCACTATAGCATCTACAATATTTTCACTGTAGCACCCGAATTTATACTTCATATACATCCGAATTTATACTCCATAACTGCTACAATGATTTCACTATAGCAGCAATATTCCGAAGTATAAATTAATTTGCTACAACGAAATCACTGTAGCGGCTATAGTGGTTTCACTATAGCAACCGAATTTATACTCCAAATGCACCCAAATTTATCCTCCATTATCTTGAATTGAAATCTTGGAGTATAAATTCGGGTTAATAGATTATAAATTCTAGAATATCAATTGGGTTTATCGAGTATAAATTTATGGTTATTTTAGTCATTTGCTAGGGATTGAACAAGTCAAGAGAGATTAAAAGTAAAAATACTTTTTCGGGTGGGCCATAGCTCAAATTAAAACACTCCCGGGGACTGGTGCTTAAAAGCTTCTTCTGTATAAAGGGCTTTTCACCAAGCCCCCCTAAAAACTACCTGTCCTCCTTTTGATCCCACCAAAAGCCCTGGACGGTTGGCAACGGTTTGGTCGTGTCGGTTCGTGTCGTGTCTAGTTTCGGGTCGTGTCCAAAACCCCTAGACCCGGACCCGACCCGTTTAACTAATCAGATCCTAAACCTGTACCCGACCCGTTTATAAACGGGTAGACCCGATAAGACCCGTTAGACTCGTTTACCACACATGTCTATTCAGTTGACCCGATCCGACCCAGTCTGATTCGACATGACCTGACCCGATAGACCCGCTGATACTACATAGTACAGTATCGGATCACGAGTAGACCCGATCAGACACGACCCGTTTATTAAACGGGCCTATCGTGTCGACCCGTTTACGACCCAAACCCATTTAGCCCTGACCCAGACCCAGACCCGCTAACTTTGTGTCGGGTCTGCTGTGTCGGGTCCGAAATTGCCAGCCCTACCTGAACCAATGATTTAAAAACCCGGTTCACAAAGCTGAACCGGCAGAAAGAAGGAAACAGCTCATGGCTTATGTCATACTTGGTCCGGACGAAATTCAATGGACCCTTCGTAAACCATCCCGCCTGAGAGAAAGACAACGTGACGTCTTCTGCTCCCAAAAATAAAGGGAAATTTTATTCATACCCCAAAAATCTGTAATTAAACCCCGTCTCCCTAGGGTTTCTCAATAACTTACTCAACAATCCTTTAATACCAACAACAATGCCCTCTTTTTTGTACCCCAAACCCCAAAGCCATTACTGAGTGTCTTTTGTACCCCCAACCCAACCCAACCCAACCCAACCCAAGGTTTGTTCAAACTTAGCCCAAGCCCAACCCGTCGGGTTGGCCGGGTTGTGCGGGGTGGGTTCGGGTTAACCCGTCCAAAGTCGGGTTGGGTTCGGGTTGGCCCGCCCAAGTTGTAGCTAGGGGTGGGGCCGGGTCATGTCAGGTTCATGTCGTGTCCAAAACCCCTAGACCCGGACCCGACCCGTTTAACTAATCGTGTCTAGGTCCTAAACCCGTACCCGACTCGCTAATAAACGGGTAGACACAATAAGACCCGGTAAGATCCGTTTACCACCCGGATCTATTCAGTTGACCTGATCCGACCCAATCCAACTCGACCCGACCTGACCCGAAAGACCCGCTGGTATTATATATTATAGTATCGGATTGCTGGTAGACCCGACCCGACCCGACCCGACCCGTTGAATACTAAACGGGTTTTCCAGGATCTACCGTGTCCAGACCCTACCCGTTTATTAAACGGGTCTATCGTGTCGACCCATTAACGACCCGAACCCGTTAAGCCCTGACCCAGACCCGCTAACTTCGTGTCGGGTCCTGTCGGGACCGAAATTGCCAGCCCTAGTTGCAGCCCTACTTGTGCCTTCAAGTACCAGCCAACGACATGAGGTTTATTTAAAAGTGGGGTGTATTCAAAAGTGCATATAATTGGGGTATATTTAAGGGAGTATGTGTTTGATTGGGGTATAATCAAGTTGGAGCGGGCCATTTAACTGGGGTGTATTGATGGTGGGGTGTAAGCTGTAAGGGTATTTTTGGGACAGGAATGGGGTATGAAAAAAAAAAATGGGGTGTGTTCAAGTTTGTTGGAAATGGGGGCTAATTATAAATTTTTGGGGTATGAATAAAATTTTTCAAAAAAAAAAAAAATTATTTTGACTTTGCCCCCCCCCCATATTTTGCCTTCATATTTTGCCTTGAATTAGACTTTACCCCCCATATTTTCATTAATTAGACTTTACCGCCCAAAACTAACTGTTCCGTCAGGTCACCCCCCAAAACTTTATTTCTTTTCCGTCGGCTCACCCTTTCTCTTAGGTGGTGAGCAGACGGAATAGAGCAGACGGAATAGTTAGTTTTGGGGGGTAAACTCTAATTAATGAAAATGTGGAGGGTAAAGTCTAATTCAAGGCAAAATATGGGGGGGCAAAGTCAAAATAACCCAAACAAAAAATCACGTGACGTGACGCTACAGACGTGACGTGACGTGGATCGAAGGGAAACGGGTTGACCGACCGGCTATAAAAGGGTTGGAGGGCGTCCCCGCTCTCTGTCCCTCTGTCGGATTCGGATTTGCTTCGTCGTCGGAGGGCAATGGATACGTTCTTCATCTCCCACGGATCGCCGACGCTGTCCATCGACGAGAGCCTGCCGGCGAGGCACTTCCTGCAGTCGTGGAAGTCCGCCGGGCTGCCGGGCGTCGTCCCCAGGGCCATCCTCGTCCTCTCCGCCCACTGGGACACCTCCGAGCCCGCCGTCAGCGCCGTCGACGGGCCCAGCGACACCATCCACGACTTCTACGGCTTCCCCAAGCCCATGTACCAGGTGGGTCCGTCCCCCCCCACCTTTCCTGTTTCTATATATATTCCCTCTTCTGTTCGACTCGATGCTTCTTTGTTTCCGGTTTGGTTTTTCTTTTTTTATTTTTTAATTGCCGAGATCAATCTATGGGTTTTCCAAATCCGCGAACAGTTGGGTTTTGTAAGTTCGAAGAATTCGGGAGGTGGGATTTGTAAGTTTGAAGAATTCGAGAGGTGGGTTTTATATGTTCGAAGAATTTGAGGTGGGATTTGTAAATCCTATTACGGATAGATCATAGCTCATTACGCGTTGATCTCTTTGATACATAGAATCAAATGTCGACAAATTTCTTACTAAATAAATAAAATATATATCTTCTTTTTAGGTTTCAGAATATCTTTCGAAAGTTTCATAGTATCAAAATTCGTTGGATATCACAAAATATCGGCCAAAATGACTGACATTTGACCAAGATTCGACAATCTGTCTTCTTTTGGAATAACTTAACTAAATTTTTTTCATATTTTTAAGTTATAGATTCTTATTTTTTGGTGAAAATTCCATATTTTCCCTCCATTTCTTTCTTTATTTCGTAACATATTGATCTTTGACCAACTTTTGACCGAAATCAATCAAAATATGACCAAAATCTAAAAACTTTCCACAGAATTCTTTCTTTCAAAAACACAAAAATTCCAACCATATTTGATCGTAACCTAGCAAATTTTATTTTTTAACCGATCGAAATCAACATTTAAAACCTTACCTTGATGCACTATTGACTACACCCTAAGGCAATTCTATTACTAAATCAGACAAGAAGCATTTTGGTAGAACTTGTGTAACTTGAGATACATCTAATTGTTGAAGTCTCTTTCGCTGAAAAGGCCTCGTAAAACCATTTAATAGAACTAGGGTTATCTATTTAAGCAGTAAAAAAATAAGAATTAGGAAGATGCAACCATCCCAGTTTCAAATCTTTTGATTATCAATCAAAGCGCCGGTTTGACGGACGTTTTTGAACAAATACAAGATCTCATATGATTCTATTTAGGGTTTTATATTGCTATAAATAGGTAAAATTATAAGCGCGATATGACCAAGGTGATAAATCATGCCCTTGCAAAGAGTATCCTTGAAAAACAGGTCATGTTGGTTCTCTAGTTGTGCATAGAAGTTCTAACTTATCAAATCATGACATTGAACTAGAGTTCAGATCTTCTCGTCGGTCGGCCCCGATCGGTGGGTCCACATGCATCACAGCAGCACGATGGCAGATGACCTAATAGTGAATCGTACTCTAGTCGACTGTATGCGGTTGTGATGAGCATCAGGCCCACCTACCGAGGCCGATCAACTGGAGGAGATCTGAACTCATTAAACTATGGAAGGCCTTAATTTGTTGCACACTTGTCCAAAAGATGAGTATCCTTGAAAAACAAGACATTTGTGCATAGAAGTTCTAACCTATCACATGGTGATATTAAACTAGAGTTCAGATCTTCTCCCGTCGGTCGGCTTCCATTGGTGGATCCGTGTACATCACAATCGTACGATGACAGTTGACTCAAAAGTGAATCGTACTCTAGCTAACTGTATGCGGCTGTGATGAGCATCGAGCCCACCGACCGGAGCAACCGACTGGAGGTGATCCGAACTCCTTGAAGTATGGAAGGCCATATCTTTGTTGCACACTTTCCAAAAGATCTACAAGTATAAAAATGAAAGTCATTGAACGATTCCCTTTCTCCTCCTCTCATGTCTCCAATTATTTATGATTTCATGATTCATACGTAGAGATGACTGATTATAGAAAAGTGAAGGACATGCTGACATTCATTAATGAAAAAGGAATTAACCTTATCAAAAGGGGAAATTTTAATTTCTGCACTCACGGCTGCTGTACTCCCGCTCGGGCTAATGAGAGGGATGCACTCCGCACAAACCAGAGTGGGACCTATCACATGATGCGGAGTGCAGCCTGATCATTTGCCTATATAGGTCTAAAATCATGATATCGGCCGGCCCCGAACTTTCGGTACATACTGATACGTACCAACCGATACAGATTGGTACCGGTTGAGGCTAGGGTCGTAAGCCATCATCGCACTGCTTTAGATAGCGTGCCCCCAAAATAATTTCTCGTATTCATTTTATTTGGTCGTCGGGAAGTCACAGATTTCTGTATTAAGCAGTTGGATAAGAAACAAATCTGCTTTCTGATTACTTGTTGGAAACTCCAGTCAAGAAATATTTCAAATATCGACAAGATCTATGCGATTCTATCTTAATTAGCATTGTTATTAGGGGTGCAACTTGGTCCGGGTCAAACCGAGAACCGACCCAACCCGACTGCATTGGGTTGGTTTGGGTCGGTTTTCTATTTTATACTGGGTCGGATCCGGTTCCGTTATTACCAGATCCGATCTAAATCGGTTCGGTTATGAATATAGGTTTGTTTGACCAGACCCGACCCGACCCAACCCGACTTTGTATTACATATATGTTCTAACCCTAACCATATAGCTGAAACTGCTTATCCCTGAGTCCCCCGACGGCGACGCCATCTCTTTTGATTCCACAAATCAGAGATCCCCATCTCCGTTTCTCCGACACAGTGCTCTCGCCACCGAGAGGATCTGCTGATCCCCGACACTGCCGGACGCCGTCTCTTTTCTTTCCCCAAATCGGAGATCCCCATCTCCGATTCTCTGGCACAGTGCTCCACCGGCAGTCGCCTCTCGCCATTGAGAGGAACTGCTAATCCCCGAGTTCCCTGACGTCGTCTCTTTTCTTTCCCCAAATCGGAGATCCCGGTCTCCGTTTCTCCAAAATACATGCGAGTCGGCTCCTAAATGAGGGATCGAATCAACTATCCAGTGAGTCCATCTCATTTTTTATGCATGTTCAGCACTTTCTTATGCATGACTAGAGGTTGGGTATATTCTTATTCTTATTATGAAAGATCTCCAAAAAATATAGTCTTTTAAATCCGAACCGACCCGAACTTTTTATGGGTTGGGTTGTGTTGGATCAATAGGTCAATGGTTTGGTTCCAGGTTGGAAAAGTTAGAACCGATCCTAGCTTGGATTGGTTTTGGTTTTGAGGCTAAACCGAACCGAACCGAACCGACTTGCACCTCTAATTGTTATTGCATAAAGGGGTAGATGCAATATTAGTAAATTGACCAAAGTGATAAACCTTGGTCTCACCACGTGTGCCTATGAACAAACAGCTAATGATGGATTTCTGGTAGTGTCCCTAAAACATATCATGGTTGTTGAGAGATCAAAAATGCTATAGGCATCCTCCTCTCTAAAATGTCTACATTTTATAGAAAAAACCGGCCTACTGGTCCGGAACGCACAAATGAGGCATATATCAAAATGGACAGTTTTCAAACAAAACACCAAATCGAACAAAACAGTCGGAGGGTAGTTACAATGCCCATTTTAGCCCTTCCAAGTTAGAGTCATACTATCAACCTATAGAGGCAATTTAAAATTATACAGAGTTATATTTCAATATTTCGAATCGATTGTGATTCTAAAGTGCCTAAATATGATTATGTAAGTTGGAAATACGACTCGATAGCCCTGATAAATATTTGTTCATGTAACAAGGGGTATATGGTCATTTCCTATGTCAGTTTATTTTGAAATATTTACAGAAATGCCATAAAAAAGCAATATTGATCATGTTTTGTCCTATTTGGTATTTAGTTTAGAAAGAGGCCCGGTGCCATTTTTATTTAGGTTTTTTGGTCCGATCTGGTATAACACCCTTTTTTATCAATCTCGGTGGCAAACATGGATTGTAATTGTAGTAGAATTACATGAACCGCCATGACAACAGGCCACATTTGTACTTATCTCATGAAATTGTGTTTGATTCTAGCTCAAGTATCCCGCGCCCGGTGCGCCCGATTTGGCGAAGAGAGTGAAAGAGCTGCTGCAACTAGGTGGGTTTGGCCTCGTCAAAGAAGACAAGGCTCGCGGGCTCGACCATGGTGCGTGGGTTCCTCTCATGCTCATGTACCCAGAGAAGAACATCCCAGTGTGCCAGCTGTCCGTCCAGTCAGGGAGGGATGGCACATACCATTACAGCATGGGGAAGGCCTTGGCTCCCCTTCGGGAGGAGGGCATCCTTATAATCGGGTCGGGAAGTGCCACACACAACTTGAGGGCTCTTGGGCCAGATGATAAGCCCGTCCCCAGCTGGGCCCTGGATTTCGACACATGGCTTAAAGACTCGCTCCTCGATGGAAGGTATATACTCCGCCATGTGTGTGCCTTAATGTTCTCGACACCGGTTTAGTCTCACATCGGTAAGGGGGGCATCCATTGGCCGCTTAATATACGACCCGGGTTCTGGGTTGTGAGGGCTAACCTGGTGTCTGAGTTGGGCTCGTATCCTACTCGGGATGTGCCCTTACCGATTGTGCCTTACCACGCATGCTACGTGCGAGAGGGTGTGTCGAGATAGTGCATTGGTTTAGTCCCACATCGGTAAGGGGGGCACCTATTGGCCACTTAATATACAACCCAGGTTTTGGGGTGTGAGGGTATCTATAGTTTTTGCATGGTATATGATTTCTCTTTGGTGGGAATGCATTGGAGATAGGTATGAAGATGTGAACCACTATGAAGAGAAGGCCCCTTGTGCAAAGATGGCGCACCCTTGGCCAGAGCACTTCTTCCCTTTGCATGTGGCTCTCGGGGCGGCGGGCGAGGAGGCGAAGGCCGAGCTGATACATCATAGCTGGGGCCGGTCCTCGCTCTCTTATGCGTCGTATCGGTTCTCAACTGCACAATGATGTGTTCTACAAGAATAAGTTGATCTGGATCCTGTTGGTATTTGTTAGTTCTCTCTTCTTCTCCCTAATTGATGGATGTTGTACTCTGTATGATGTAACACTATGGGATTCCAATGTAAAACTTCTGCGATTAAATGATTCAAAGTTGTCCAACTCATCAACGACGACTTTTCCGTGATTTTTGGTAAATTCTCTGGAAATGATGTTGAAGCTTTTCATCTTTTTTTTTAAAAAAAAAGAGCTTTTCATCTTCATATCTACATAGAGTTCAGGATCTTCTTTGCTTCGTCGGTTCGGAGTTGCGTATTCTCCCAAGTTGTATGTTTTGACATTCGAAGTAATGTCTAAATATACATGTACAAGAGCCTATAGGAGGTAACTATTAAGTAGAGGATCCATTTGTACAAGACAACTTTGTAAATAAGGTAAGCACACATGGTGGTGACTCCACACAAGGAGATGTAGGGTATAGACAATGTAAACCCCCCTCTTTTTCCCTCTCAAACTTATGGTGTGTCAAACATTGAGAGTTTGCTCAACTGAGAAGAGAACAATAGGCGAGAGTGAGACTTTGTCAAGAAGTCGGCAAGTTGGAGTTCGGGCGAGACATATGGAAGCGAGATCGTCCGAGCTACAAAATGAGGTCGAACCTGATGACAATCAATCTCGATATGCTTGATCCGTTCATGAAAAAGCTAAGGCTAAAGCCATCCAATGACTAAGCACGGAAGCGTCAAATATCGTCATATGTTTGGCAAGCACCAGAATCAAGGATCTAGGAGCCATAAATATATCCCTGAGGGTTGAGACTACGCACGTATGTGGTCGCAGCAATAATCACTTTAATGAGCCTTAATTTAGCTGTGTGAATTGATCATTAAAGTTGTTGGTTAGGTGTGCATAATCATTGGTAACCATGTAGGTGATTGTCATTTGTCAACAACAAAGGAACCACTACACTACCTTTATTTATAAGAAAGGCAACATCCTGTCACAATCTAAAAGCTTGATATGAATTTACATTCAACATTGATACATTTGTGGGATACTATTTTATGAATTTATGATAATAAACACATTTTATTATTGGAAAATTCAACGCCTCCCATCGTACGGCTGTGATGTATGCTGGGCCCAATGATGATGACGTGTAGTTAAATTAATCGGTAAATAACACTTTGCTCCCTTGAAGTTTAGCTCAAAGATACTCAACCCTACTATAGTTTATTTTGTTTCAAATCGTACCCTAAAGTTTGAAATGTTAGCACAATACCCGCCTTCATCGACTACTTAATTTTCTCATTTGGTAATTTTTATCTGATCAAAACTGAATTGACGGAGGTAAAATATAGTTTTTTAACTATAGGAGGGATTAAGTGCTTTTGAGCCAAATTCTTTTTTTTTTTTTTTTGAGAACCCCTCCTAAAGGAGGAAGGGTTTGGCGGACCCCAACCAAAAGCCATTAAAACTAATTCAGGATACCGTTATAAAAACAGAGTGCCTCCTCCCCTTGTCTATCTAAACTTTTGAGCTAAATTCAGGGGATGAAAGTGTAATTTATCATTAACAAATATAAGTTTTTGCAAGAAATTAATTTAAGTTGCGTCAAGGGATCTTATCCTACTCCGACTTGGAGTATATGGAAGGTCATCATATTCTGAGGCAACAGCCTCTCTATGGAGGGTAAAGGGGTCATCTCAATCCCTCCATCAACAGCATTGAGCTGTTGTCACTGTGATGGGGGTGAGAATGTAGTCTTAGAAAATGATGGCAGGTCAATCTAAGTTGCTAAGTTGGTCTCATCTAAGAAATTATTTTATAATAACTATAAATTAAAAGGGTACCCAACTGTTAGCACAGTTGTTACATTTGCACCCTTAGGAGTGGAGGTCCTCAATTGGAATCCAACGGACCATGACCGTTGTGGAGATTTGTCCATGGTCCGATTATATTTTACACCCAGTCACAACCCGTGCACCTCACTCATACCCTTTTTATATACAATCAGACAACTTCTTTTTCTCCTGCATATTAGGGGCCATTTGTTTCTACGTAAGTGGCCGCCGAAGTCACCGAAGTGCCAGAACTCGAGCACTTCGGGTGTTTGTTTGGGCGAAAGTGATCGCGGAACTCGGAAGTGCGACTTCCGATCAACCTCGAGGGACCTCTTTTTCAACTACTCGACTTCGGAACTTTTTAGTCCGAAGTGGGATTTCCCCCATCAGTAAGTGGGATTTTATATGCCACGTCATCCTTACATATCACTTTTTACACTTTATATCATTTTCCTTATAACACTTTTACCAAATATTTATACCATATTATCTTGTAGAACACTTTCTACACTTCTGTCACTTTCCTGTAGAATACTTTCGTCAAAACAAACACTGGAAGTGATAGAACTACAGCTCCTAATATTACCACTTCCATCAAAACAAACAAGACTTCCGGTCGGAAGTCCTGGTCAACACTTCCAGCACTTCTCCCACTTTCAGCACTTCTCCTACTTCCTAACAGTCAAACAGCCCCTTAGGGAACAGTCCAAATGCTCCGGTGGCATCCGGAACAAAAACCCCATGTAGCAACACATCAGCAGGAAAAGACATAGTTGCTAAGATATGTTTCGAACCCTAACCAGTGGATTGGTACCCATGCAGTTCTACCAGTAGGTTGTAACTAGACTAGAAAAAAAAAAACTATACATTAAAACGGAAGCCTCGCTTCAGAGTTGTACCACGTGTGGGTGCAAATTTTGGCAGAAGTTTACCAACTACTACGGGACCCACCGGCCCCGCCTGGTGGGTCCACGAAGACTACCACGGGACCCACCGCCCCGCCTGGTGGGTCCACGAAGACTACCACGGGACCCACCGGCCCCGCCTGGTGGGTCCACGAAGACTACCACGGGACCCACCGGCCCCGCCTGGTGGGTCCACGAGGACTATCGCGGGACCCACTAGCCCCGCCTGGTGGGATCGAGAGCCTGCGGAATCCCCCAGAAGACGATAGCGGGGCCCGCCAGCTTTACCTGGAGAATCCCCAGATGCTGCAGCAAAAACCGCCATTTACTACCAGAAAACCCTATAAATAGCAGAGCCTTCGAATGTAAGAGGATCCCAAAAATTCTGGTTTCCACTCTGAGATTTGATTTTCAGAACCCCAGAGCTCTGGATTTTCTCAGCCTTCCCTCTTCATCCTCTCTTTGATCTTCTTCTTTCCTTTGAAGAGATCAGAGTGGTTTCAGTGATACTCGGCCTGTCGAGATCACTTCAATACAAGTGTTAGTGAATTCGGGTTGCTCCCTATAGCACGGAGACGTAGGCTTCGGCTGAACTCCGAGATCACGGAGACGTAGGCTTCGGCTGAACTCCGAGATCACATCTCTCGCGTCAATTCTCTGATTGCATCTCTCTCTGTTTACATATCTCAAACGCTGCAACTCCAATCGACAGATCGAACAACGATCTTCGACGTCAACTCCAACTTCAATTGACTGGTGCTGCGAAAGTCTTCGGGTCGGCACGAAGATTTTCCGCCACAGTTTGGCGCCGTCTGTGGGATCCGATCAAAAAGTCCAACTCTCCGCTACTACTGATCGGTTGAACCTACAACCGATCTTGATAGTCAAACTTCCTCGCCCTCTCGGTTGATCAGACAACTGAACGGCACTCTCGTTGCACCTTTCGCTCTCTGAATGGCGAGGACGAAACATCAAGGTCAACCAGAAGGAAGTAACACTCAACAATAACCTCGTCCTGAGACTCGTTCAATGAGTCAAAGGCTCAACTTCGGACAGCCCCTTGCTGTCCCCGAGATGGGGGTTCATTCAAGGAGTGGCAGATCTGTCGATCGACCTATCGCCCACCCCGCGCGACAGTCGATTGGGCAAACAACACCAGCTCCTGCTGAAGACCCTCCATCAACCTACCAAATCTCTGCGATCGACTTCCAGCTGCTCCAATTGGCGAAGCAGAACGCCACCCTCACTGCTGAGAGGGATGCTCTGAAGAAAGCAGCTTCCGAGGCTGGGATCGCTCTACCTATTCCCTCTACGAGTGAGAGGGTCGATCTTCCTCGACATTCAATTCACTCCGAGCAACGGAGGTCAATGGGCACTGCTGCCCTCGAGAGGATCCGACGCGACCCAACTCCCTCTGCTGCCCCTTGGAAGTAGAGTGTTTGGGATCGCCTTGACGACGAATCTTCCCAATCGTCTTCTGGCCGCAACTGCGACAAGAGGGCACCTTCAAAGCTCAACACGCCAAGGAGGCACCAAATGAAAGGCGCTCCTTCAAAGAGTCGAGTTTCCCCTTCCATCCCACTTCAGCGTGGGCTTGGATCGGACCTCCGACATCGACTTCAACCGGCAAATACTTCAATGCCTGAACAAGACCTTGCGATCTTGCCTCTTGACCCACCTCTAGGTCGAGGACATGGTCGCAGGGATGGCTATTCTTCTGCCGGTCCTCTACATCGAAGTCTCTTTGAGACAACATTTCCAAGGGGATGGAGAACTCCAATCCTCCCCAAATTCAACTGCATCAGAGGAGATCCTACTCTCCACATCCTTGCCTTCAAGCAAGCCTTAACGCCGCACAAAGAAGAAAACAATGTGGTCTGCCGCACCTTCGCAGGAAGTCTCGATGAACCGTCGCTCGACTGGTATCATAATCTCCGAGCTGGGTCCATCACCCAGTTCGATGTTTTGGCTAAACTCTTTGTGCAGCATTATCAGCTCAATCTGAAGCCCGAGAAGAAGCTCGACTCTCTCTATCGGCTAAGGATGGGTGCTGACGAGACTCTTCGAAGTTTCACTAGGAGGTTTCGCAACGAGCATGCTGCCCTCTCTGGAAGACATCTGGATGATGAAGCCATCATGTTGGCTTTCCAGAACGCTCTCCGCTTCAATCTACACATCTACAACGACTTCATCCGCAATCCCCCTCCTTCTCTTGGTGCTATGTTTGATCGAATCCAGAGAGAGATCGAGGTCGAAGACGATCAAGTCGCTCGGAAAGGGCGAGAAACAAAACGAAGGCCTGCGGAGAGAGAAGCTCCCAAGTATGCTGCCAAGGCTCACAACGCTGAGGCAGCAGCCCCTCCAGCCAACAAACGATCAAAGAATGATAGGCGTCGATCTCCAACAAAGACCACTTTCACTGAGTGGAATTTACCAGTCGAACAAATACTCGACCGCATTCAACACGACGAGTATCTTCGGAGGCCCAATCCTCTTCAGCCAAACTCCAAATTCACAGCAGACAAAACAGTCTATTGTGAATTCCATCGAAGTCACGGCCACTCTACCGACCGATGCTATCGGTTGAAGTTCCATCTTGAAGACTTACTGCGAGAGGGCCACCTTCAAGAATTCGTCAACAACGGGCACGATCAACGTCGAACCTCTGCAAAGGGGAAAGAAGTGTGTTGGATACATCAAATCTCTTCCAACCCATCATCTCTCACCGTGAATGCCAATATCTTTGGCATTCATGGATCGTTGCACAACCAAGCAGTAACCGGGAAAGAAGTCGATCGGCAGATTCGGCGCATCTTCCATGTTCGATCTACTGCAAATAAAGAAGATACCTGGATCGAGAAGCCTATCGAAGGTCTTGCTTGGCCGTCTATTGTCTTCAACGACACTGATCTTCAAGGAGTTCATACTCCACATCGAGACCCCCTGGTTTTGAAACTCATCATCGACGGAAGCACCGTCAATCGGATCCTCATCGACACCGGGAGTTCTATCGACATTATGTTCTCAGACTGCTTCAAACGTCTGGGACATAAGTATCAAAGCCTCGACGTCGTCCCGACCGTGATCACCGGCTTCAACGGCGAACAAAGCATCACGGTGGGCGAATCGAGATTCACTCTGGACCTCAGCCGAGAGACTCGAGTCTCGGTGAGGTTTGCCATTGTCGAAGGGGTCTCCAGTTACAACGCCATCCTCGGGCGACCATTCCTCCATCAGATCAATGCCATCTCCTCTTCTTATCATCAATTACTCAAGTTTGCAACTGGAGAAGGCATCGTCTGCATTCGAGGTGATCAGCAATCTGGAAGATCTTGTGAGGCTGCTGCGGCTAAAACAGATCGAAAGATCAACATTGCTCCTCCAAAGCGGCCACGAGATGAAGCTGGTCCCTCTTCCAAATAGCAATCAAAGAAGATTCCGCTGGCCGAACCTCCACCAATCGAATGGGAAACATCACCTTCAATTGAAGAAATCATCCCTATCAACATTGGCAGTGGAGATCTTCCTCGACAAACATTTATTGGTACCGGTCTTAGCGACGCAGAAGCGCAAGACATGGTATCCTTCCTCCAGTCCAATATCGACGTCTTCGCCTGGTGTTTCGAAGACATGCCTGGTATCAATCCAGATGACGCTTGTCACCGACTTGCGATCAAAGAAGAGGTAAAACCTATCAAGCAAAAACCACGCACCATCCGACCAGAGCTGCAAGTTGCTGTTCAAGAAGAAATCACCAAGCTACTCGCAGCAGGCTTCATCCGTGAAGTAGAGTATCCTACCTGGATCTCTAACATAGTTGCTGTTCCAAAGAAGAATGGGAAAGTCAGAGTCTGCATCGACTTCACCAACCTCAACAAGGCTTGCCCCAAAGACCCATTCCCCATGCCAAGAATCGATAGACTCGTCGATGCCACTGCTGGCCACGAGCTATTGTCTTTCATGGATGGGTATTCTGGATATAATCAAATTCCACTTCATCCAGACGATCAAGAGAAGACTTGCTTTGTGACTAGCCGAGGTCTCTACTGCTACAATGTAATGCCGTTCGGCCTCAAAAATACTGGATCTACCTATTAAAGGTTAGTCACAAAGATGTTCGAAGATCAGATCGGTCGCAACGTCGAAGTCTATGTCGATGATCTTCTCACCAAGAGCTCAGTGCGAAGCAAGCATCTTTCTGATCTGGCGGAAACCTTTCAAGTTCTTCGAAAATATCGTATGAAGCTCAACCCAGCCAAGTGCGCTTTCGGAGTTCAATCTGGCAAATTCCTGGGTCATCTTGTGACCAGGAGGGGTATTGAAGCCAATCCTGATCAAATTCGAGCTATCCTCGACATGCCATCACCTACCAATCGAAAGGAGGTGCAGCGACTCACTGCAAGACTTGCTGCCCTCAATCGGTTCATCTCAAAGTCTTCTGACAAATGTAAACCTCTCTTCGACAAACTACGAAAGGCGGATACTTCAGGGTGGAGTCCGATTTGTGAAGAAGCATTTCAAAGCATCAAGAAATATCTGGTGCAAGCTCCTATCTTGACGGCTCCACTTCCAAAAGAAGACTTATGGCTCTATCTCGCCGTAACTGATCAAGCAATCAGTGCAGTCTTAGTCAGTAGAAGAGAAGGCTTCGAGCATCCAGTCTATTATATCAGTCACACTCTTCTTCCGGCTGAAACTCGCTATTCAAAAACTGAGAAGGTCATCCTAGCCTTACTCACTGCATCGCGTCGCCTTCAACCATACTTCGTCTCTCACCAGATCACTGTCATTTCAGAACACTCGCTCAAAGATATCATTGACAAAGCTGGTCGAGCTGGTCGAATGACCAAATGGATGATCGAAATGAGCTCCCTGGGGATTCAGTTCGAATCTCGCACTTCTATCAAAGGTCAAGCTATTGTTGATTTTCTAGCTGACTTTCCAGTTGAAGACCCCATCACTTGGGAAGAAGATGTCGATATGCGCTTAGAAGATGAGGACAATACTTCGATCAACCTTGCAACAAAAATTGATCCAAGTCTTGAGGCTATTGCTGCAACTCCTTCATGGAAGCTATACACTGATGGAGCTTCAAGTGCGATCGGTTCGGGAACTGGGATAGTCTTGATATCCCCCGAACTTGATCATCTCCAGAAGGCCACTCTCCTCGGATTCACTGCCACCAACAACGAAGTCGAATACGAAGCACTCATTTCTAGACTCGAGATGGCAAAATCCCTGGGGGTAGATCGAATCATCGTCTACAGCGACTCCCAGTTGATCATAAGGCAAATCAATGGAGAGTACACAGCTCGTGAAGAAAGAATGCAACTCTACTTGGCTTTAGTACGATATCTTCAACAACGTTTTACAAATGCTGAATTCATTCAAATCCCAAGAGCAGAGAACCGAGAAGCAGACGCCTTAGCCAATGCTGCCTCAGTTCTTGGAGATTCACTCGGAGGAAGGCAAATACAGATCGATTACCAAGAAGTGCCCAAGACCATCCCCGATCAACGGATCCATACTATTACAAAAGAATCTGGGGGTGGAGATCAACTGACATCGAACCTCCCTATTACAAGTGAGCCTGAAGACTGGAGACAATCAATCTTTGATTTCTTCAAGCATGGCAAAATGCCGAAAGATCCAAATCAAGCCCGAAGAGTTCAAAGAAAGCTCTCATGCTACATTCTATAAGGAGAAGATCTATACTTCAAATCTCACAACGGGATGTTGCTCAAATGCCTTGGTCCCGAGCAAGCACAGGCAATCCTGATTGATATCCACTCTGGAGCTTGTGGAAATCATTCGGGAGGAAGATCTCTTGAAGCCAAGACGAAGCTACAAGGGTACTACTGGCCAACAATGGCAAGGGATGCTCAACAAGTTGTTCAAAGGTGCGAACCTTGCCAACGGCACGCTCGAGCTATCCATCTCCCTGTAGATGAACTTCATCAATTGTCAAGCCCCTGGCCTTTCTATCAATGGGGGTTAGATTTCCTGGGTCCTTTCCCTCCAACTCTGAGCAAGAAGAAGTATCTATTGCTGGCCACTGATTACTTCACCAAATGGGTTGAAGCTGTGCCCCTCTTCCGAGAGACTGACGACGAAGTGATCAAATTCATTCGGCACAACATCTTCTCAAGGTTCGGCACACCTCAAGTTCTCGTTGCTGACAATGGAGCTCAATTTGACTCCGATAAATTCCGAGAGTTCTGTCTGAACAACAGTATCAAGCTATTCTATTCAACTCCAAGGTACCCTCAATGCAATGGCCAAGCAGAAGCTTCCAATAGAGCTATTCTTGGTATACTCAAGAAGAAACTCAACGACAAGAAAGGATTGTGGGAACAGGTCCTACCTGAAGGTCTTTGGGGGTATCGCACAACTCCGAGAAGATCAACAGGGTTCTCACCCTTCCGTCTAACATATGGATCGGAAGCAGTACTCCCAACAGAAAACATATCAAGTACTCTGAAGACCAGAGCAGTTGAAGAAGGAATCAACGAAGAACTCCGGATCAATGATCTAGACTTCTCAGAAGAACTACGAGATCAAGCCTCCCTTCGTGTGGCCAAGTATCAGCAGAAGATTAAACGAGCCTACGACGAAAAAGTCCACAAGAGACAGTTCCCAGTGGGCAGTTTGGTCCTTAGAGCAGTCTTCTACAACACAAAGGAACATAGCAGTGGAAAACTGGCTCCCAACTGGGAAGGTCCCTACATTGTCGAATCGGTGGGAGGCAAAGGTTCTTACAGACTGATCTCACCAGAAGAAGATAGATTGCCTCGAGCTTGGAATTCTAGACATCTCAAGTTATTCTATCCATGATGTAAATACCATGATGAATAAAGTTCTCTTTCAAATGTTCCAATATACAAGTGTTCAATTCATGTTTTGAAGCAGTTTCAAAATTATCCATATTCAAGTTACCAGGTCTTTTAACAAGTCTGGGTGTTAGAGTTGAGACTCAACCCCTTACTAGCAAATGTTAAACTGACCATATTCAAGTTACCAAGTCTTTTTAACAAGTTTGGGTGTTAGAGTTGCGACTCAACCCCTTACTGGCAAATGTTAAACTGACCCTCAAATTTCAATATTCAATTTCAATCAATTTCGATATCGTCTAACAGGTTTGGGTGCTTGAGTTGCGACTTAGCCCCTCACATACAAATGTTACGACTTCAAGTTCAAATTTTCAAGTTACAACAAGTTTGGGTAATCGAGTTGCGACTCGACCCCTTACATTTCAAAGATTGTATCTATTCTAATGCTATTCAGAGCATGATAGTCAAAGGCATTCAACTCAAGTGACATCCAACTTTCAAACACTCAAAAAGATTTCTATTAATATCAAAATTTGCCAAGTACAGAAGTGAGCTAGTATATATCAAGAGTTTACAAGCACAACAACAAAGAAGAAGAAAAGTCTCAAGGCTTGGCCACACTTTGCGCGCGTGACTTCTCTCCCTCGGATCCAGCACGAGCTTTGCTCGCCACTGAAGCCTTAGAAGATCGGACACTGGCAACATGGACCCTGAGTGCTTCTGCTGCCTTCTCAGCTGTTTCCCTGTAACTCTGGCACTCGCTCCGCATATGCTCCAGCTCCTTCTTATGGATCTCCTCCTTGGCTGCTGAAGCAGCAAGTTGAGCCTCCAGCTCCTTTATTCAAGCCACACGGTCGAAGCCCAAGTTCTCGATCCTGAAGAATCGATTCTTCAACTCTTCAAGCTCGTGACCCCGAGCTTCATAACCATTTTTCCACCCCTGGCTTTCTAATTTTTCCTTGCGGAGGGCCTCAATCTTGGCCTTCAGTGCCTCCTTCTTTGAGGTTAGAAGATCCCTCAGCTTATCTCTCTCATCACATGCAGCCTTCAGTTCTGCTTTCAAACGGGACACCTCAGATGCGGCCTCCCGTTCTCCAGCCTTCCTTGAGAGGGAGCTTGTGATTCTCAAAACTGCTGAGCTCTGCAGAAGAACAGAGAGTTAGAATTATTCCAAAAGTACAACTCAAATAATGGGTCAAGCAGATGCACATACCACTACATCTAGCCGATCAAAGGCTTCTTCAAAAGTCGCTTCTGGAATATTGCAAAGCTTCCGGATCACGCTGGTCGGGTGGTTGATGTCAACATCACCCAAGCTCTTCATCTTTGGAGTCGAGCCAACAGGCGTACCTACAATCGACACAAGAGATCAAAGTGTTAGAGTATTTTCAAGCTTCAAAGACAAGACAATCAAGGCAAGTTAGAGCAATTACCTGAGGCTTCAACCCTCGGCTCCTTACCCTTCCCACGGTCAGAACTCTTACCCTTGGGGGTTGATCTTTCCTTGGTAGGAGCTGACTCTGGTTGGGGTTGAGGAGCCCCATCACCCACGCGGCTTTCCCTCTCCAAGTGATTAGGAGAGGGAATACCCTGAGGAGGCGAGACTCCTCCTTCCTCTTGCAGCTCGCTTGGTTGAGCGAGCCCCGCCACCATAGCAGCCACCTCCTCAGCCAGAGAGCGAGAGGGGGGTGGGGGTTGCTCAACTTCCATATCCCCGCTCGTTGTCCCTCCTTCGAGACGGGGAACTTCAGGAGGAATTTGATCAAGAGGCGTGGGGTTACTTCCAACCCCACCACTCCTCGACAGTTTTATCTTGAAGCGCATCGGCTTCTTCAGCTCCTCGAAGTGATAGGCGGGAATCACTTTGTGGCCTTCGCCCTCCACGTCCATGACTCCCTCCATTCGACGGGCCTTAGCCTCGTCGATAAGGATAGGAAGAGAGTCTTCCTCTTCTGCACCACCAGTGGGGGTGGGAGGAATTTCTTCCTCACCACCCCCGTTTCCCTCGCCTCCATCAGTGGGGGTGGGAGGAAGATCATCCTCACCACCCCCATCCTCCTCGTCCTCGTCATCGCCGCCATTGCTACCATTTTCTGTCTCTTCTTCTTCTTCCTCCTCATCTTCCTTCTTCTTTTCTTCTTCTTCTTCTTCATCTTCATCCTTCTTTTCTTGATCCTCTTCTTCATTCTGCTCGACGAGGACTTTTCTTTTCTTCTTCGCCGGGCCTCTCTGTATCACCAGCTTTTCCTCAGAGGTAGGCAATCGGCGCCTTGTACCGTAAGTTTTCTTCTTGATCCGGACCTTTCTGATGATCTTGCCAGACTGAGGATCCTCCTCATAGTCTGAGTACAAGACCTCATTATCTTCATATCTGGCCTGCGATCGGTGGAGAAGATTAGCCTTACCATACCTCACTGGGCAGTTTGAAAACTGCTTCCAGGACCTGGTACCACAAGTCAACTCGAGTAACAAGTTGTCGATGGCCCCAACCCTCTCCGAAGGCCACGCCAACTCTCCTCCTGCAAAATACTGTTTGATCCCTTTGTTGACTTCAGAGCGAGGAGTCTCGGGTACAGAGAGTGGCGTCCATGCACCAGCCACTGAGAGCGGCCATTCTGTGTACAGCTTGTCAGAGGCAACCGTGTCGGTGAGGGGACGTAGAGCGGAAACCCCTGTGAGGTTGAAGAAAGGGCTGTCCTTCCTCGAAACCCATCGGTAGTGGAGGAAGAAGTAACCCAGTTCAATCCGAGCATCTTCGTCATCTGGAATGCTGGAGTAGCACTCCCTCAGCTCCTTCTGAAAATCGGACTCTATGCGACAGAAGGCGTAGATTATCCTCCAGGCGTTGCCGGTGATCTGTCCTGGGCAAAGGCCGGAAGAGTTCAACAATCTTGCGGCAAATGGTAGCAGTGGAAGACGGAGCCCGCAGTTCATCTGACCGAGGGAGACCACTGTCCCCATCACCTGTTCATTGCTGGCGATATTCACAAATACGGTCTGCTTGTCAATACCAAAGCCAGCTTGAATCCCAGGCAGTGAAGGCCGGATTTTCCCTTCCGAGAAATAGGCCAACAGCCCTTGCCATTTCGCCCTCTTCTTGTCAGTTAACTCGCCACCTGTGTTGTAAATATAAGATGGCTCTTCGGCCAGAGGCAGTAGAGGACCCTTGACAAACTTCACCTTCGGGATTTGCTCCGGCCTCGATGGCGCTGAAGCAAACCCTATTCCTTGATGCCTTTTGCCCAGTTGGCCCAGCTCCATCAACACAGCCTTACCCTTGCCCCTACCTGGGTGTGGGGATGATTCTTCAACTATTTCCTTCCCTTTCCTCTTGGGAGGAACTGCACCCTTCTTCAAATTGCCGGAAGACGCCATTCAATCGATGGAAAGAAGATGAAGAACAAGGGAGATCAAAAGAGTCTGGACTTCGAAAAATTTTGGAAGCGTGAGGCGAAAATGACAGCCAGAGAAACTTATATACCCGGGGTAAAACAGGCGCGCAAATCGAGAAGACACGTGTCTTCACCATATCAAATCACGTGTTTTTGTAAGTACACGTGGCATCCATCCGTAGCAAGTGCAAAAACAGGTGAACAGTCGCGACCAAGTGAAGAGTCAGGCCGCAGGTCCAAGCAAACCACCGGTCCGAACGGACCGGACCGCCGGTTCAGAGAAACCATTCAAGAGATCA
This sequence comes from Chamaelirium japonicum, assembly GCA_947650365.1. Taxonomy (NCBI): domain Eukaryota; kingdom Viridiplantae; phylum Streptophyta; class Magnoliopsida; order Liliales; family Melanthiaceae; genus Chamaelirium; species Chamaelirium japonicum. The sequence continues at coordinate 59,404,087 of OX393553.1, forward strand.
TCGATATTCAAGGCTGCCAAAAATTAGAGGAAGAGAACAAGCTGTACCACTTCCTTAAAGGTACAGGTTCAAAACTTTGGCTTGACCGACTGATTTTTACCGATAAGTCAAACCTGACTGATCGGCAAAAACCAACCGATCGGTCGATTTTCTACTGGATCTGGCAAAAAACTTAGGTTTTTTGCCGATCCTCAAAACCCTGACCGGCTGATTTTAGTCGATCAGTCAAACTTGACTGATCGGCTAAAACCAACTGATCGGTCGATTTTCTACTGGATCTGGCAAAAAACTTAGGTTTTTTGCCGATCCTCAAAACTCTGACCGGCTGATTTTAGCCGATCAGTCAAACTTGACTGATCGGCTAAAACCAACTGATCGGTCGATTTTCTACTGGATCTGGCAAAAAACTTAGGGTTTTTGCCGATCCTCAAAACCCTGACCGGCTGATTTTAGCCGATCAGTCAAACTTGACTGATCGGCTAAAACCAACTGATCGGTCGATTTTCTACTGGATCTGGCAAAAAACTTAGGTTTTTTGCCGATCCTCAAAACCCTGACCGGCTGATTTTAGCCGATCAGTCAAACTTGACTGATCGGCTAAAACCAACTGATCGGTCGATTTTCTACTGGATCTGGCAAAAAACTTAGGTTTTTTGCCGATCCTCAAAACCCTGATCGGCTGATTTTAGCCGATCAGTCAAACTTGACTGATCGGTCGATTTTCTACTGGATCTGGCAAAAAACTTAGGTTTTTTGCCGATCCTCAAAACCCTGACCGGCTGATTTTAGCCGATCAGTCAAACTTGACTGATCGGCTAAAACCAACTGATCGGTCGATTTTCTACTGGATCTGGCAAAAAACTTAGGTTTTTTGCCGATCCTCAAAACTCTGACCGGCTGATTTTAGCCGATCAGTCAAAATTGACTGATCAGCTAAAACCAACCGATCGGTCGATTTTCTACTGGATCGGTCAAAAAACCATGTCTTTTGATCGATCATCCAAACCTTGACCGGCTGATTTTAGCCGATCGGTCAAAATTGATCGATCGGTCAAAATCAACCGATCGGTCAAAATCAACCGATCGGTCGATTTTCTACTGGATCGGTCAAAAAACCATGTCTTTTGACCGATCACCAAAACCCTGACCGATTGAATTTGACCGATCGGTCAAAATTGACCGATCAGTCAAAATTGACCGATCAGTCAAAATTTGATCGATCAGTCAAAATTGACCGATCGGTCAAAATTGACCGATCAGTCAAAATTGACCGATCAGTCAAAATTGACCAATCAGTCAAAATTGACCGATCAGTCAAAATTGACCGATCAGTCAAAATTGACCGATCAGTCAAATTTGACCGATCAGTCAAAATTGACTGATCAGTCTTTTTTATGCTAACATTTCGACAAAGCTTCTTTGTGCCCTTTTTCTAGACAGGGGGTTGCTGTTTTTTGCACCAAATCCAAGCCAGCCAGAACGAACTCTAGCTAACTTGGAGGGGGTAACTGTGGGTGCAAATTTTGGCAGAAGTTTACCAACTACTACGGGACCCACCGGCCCCGCCTGGTGGGTCCACGAAGACTACCACGGGACCCACCGGCCCCCGCCTGGTGGGTCCACGAAGACTACCACGGGACCCACCGGCCCCGCCTAGTGGGTCCACGAGGACTATCGCGGGACCCACCAGCCCCGCCTGGTGGGATCGAGAGCCTGCGGAATCCCCCAGAAGACGATAACGGGGCCCGCCAGCTTTACCTGGAGAATCCCCAGATGCTGCAGTAAAAACCGCCATTTACTACCAGAAAACCCTATAAATAGCAGAGCCTTCGAATGTAAGAGGATCCCAAAAATTCTGGTTTCCACTCTGAGATCTGATTTTCAGAACCCCAGAGCTCTGGATTTTCTCAGCCTTCCCTCTTCATCCTCTCTTTGATCTTCTTCTTTCCTTTGAAGAGATCAGAGTGGTTTCAGTGATACTCGGCCTGTCGAGATCACTTCAATACAAGTGTTAGTGAATTCGGGTTGCTCCCTATAGCACGGAGACGTAGGCTTCGGCTGAACTCCGAGATCACGGAGACGTAGGCTTCGGCTGAACTCCGAGATCACATCTCTCGCGTCAATTCTCTGATTGCATCTCTCTCTGTTTACATATCTCAAACGCTGCAACTCCAATCGACAGATCGAACAACGATCTTCGACGTCAACTCCAACTTCAATTGACTGGTGCTGCGAAAGTCTTCGGGTCGGCACGAAGATTTTCCGCCACACCACGTGGCCTCACAATAAATAAGGGGGAAAACATAATGGGTGCCCAACTCCTCTGTAGCGGTTTAGCAAGGGATGTGTGTGCGACTTGAGTGACATCACAACAGCTCTATCTAATGGAGCAACTCTTGCAGTTCGTTATGTACATTGTAACATCCAGTCCCACCTAGGCATTATATTGTTCACTTTGCTCGTGCTTGCACGAGAACTTTCTAGAAGGTCACCCATCCTAGTATTGTCCTTGTCTGAGCACACTCACTTTGCTCGTGCTTGCATGAGGACTTCCCGGGAGGTCACCCATCCTAGTATTGTCCTCACTCGAGCACACTTAGGGGTCGTTTGGTTGCCGTGCAAATGATGTGCGTACATCTGCTTGCACATGTGACATGTGTAATTAAAATTTTATGTGTTTAGGTGAAATTTTATTTGCACAGTTTTATGTGTAAAAATTGTACAAATTAAACAAGTGTGCATCTATTTACGCACATCACGCCCCATTAACCAAACAACCCTAAACGGTTTGTACGTGTGTTTTTAGAATCACAGGCTAAAAACACAGGAACCAAATGACCCTTTAACTACGGAGTTCTTATGGGATCCGCAGCAGCTCGTGGCTTTAAAATGCATCATATATGTTTGTGATGAGAAATTATATTTATAGCCTAAAATCTTTTTCTTTCTAGACGATGTGGGACTAATTCGTGGCCTTGGACACCTCACCTTACGTCACCTCATCTATATTGGCTTTCCCGCCTTAGGAGTCTTAGATATTGACCTTGGCTCTTGTCTATTGGATCTTGGATCTTAATCTCACACAGTAGTGTGTGCAACTCATGCAGCACCATAGCAGTCCATGAATCATAGAGCATTTCTTTATTTTGAAAACCTAACGATTTCCCGTGATGTTATGACCCTCGAAGGTCGGACCAGAGTCCTAGTAGTGATTTTTTCTAAGGGCATCATACTCTTCATCCATAGCATGTTTCTAATAAGGAAAGGGCATGTGGGGGAGGATTTCGATCGTCGTACGTAATCCCCCTTCAACAGTCGATTAAAGGTTTGACCCTCCGGGATATGGCACGCTATGAAGCGCTGAGCTGTCAAGTGCTAAGCTGTCATGCTAACACTGTAGAGTAGAGAGAGAGAGACAAAGAAGGATAAAGAGAGAGGGAGAGAGAGTTGACACGGGATGTGGTAACGAAGTTTGGCCGAAGCCTACGTCTCCGTGCGGTAAGACGCAACCTTTGAATCCACTATCTCTGAGAAAGTAGAGCTACTCTCGACAGGCCGAAGAGTGCTTCTTACAAGTAGTCAAGGGGTGGAGTAGTAGTTCTTGGTCTCCATTTCTGGATCTGGAATATCTGTTGGATCTATTATATATAGTGGTTTGGTTTATGCAGAATATTCTGAGAATATTCCTTGGTATATCCGGGGTTTAGGTAAATACAAGAGAGGGGATTTACCAGACCCCAAACAATATGCATGGGCCCCAAACAGGGCTGTGGGTTCCACCATTGTCTCCGTGGGCCACAGGTATGACCGCTCCCACTACAATCTTCTTGGGCCCCAGACAGGACTGTGAGTCCCATTGTTGTCCTCATGGGCCCCAGGCGAGGCTGCGGGTCTCACTGTCAAGCGATAGCAAGATTTTGCACCCATAGTTATCCCCTATCAGCTAGGCAGGTGCTAACCTAGCTGGTTGGAACTCCTTGGTGCAAAAACTGGTTCGGTCACTCGTCTGCCGACCCTCTGTCCGGGGTCAACCGTCATGTGCGTCTGCTGACCCGCTGTGTAGGGCAGATCATCTTCTGTCTGCCGACCCGCTATGTGTGGCCGACCATCTTCTGTCTGCCAACCTGCTGCGCGGGGCAAACCATTGCACCCGCCGACCCCTGCCAGGGGTCTAGGTGGGTGCATGTGTGCCGACCACCCGTTGAGCCCGTTGACCCCCTACCAGGGGCCTGTCGAGTGCACGTCTGCTAACCCATTGCGCGGGGATGACCTTTACGCCCGCTGATCCCCTGGCAGGGGCTGGTCGAGTGCGCATCTGCCAACCAGTTGCACGGTGGACGACCGTTTTCTGTCTGCCGATACCCTGTCCGGAGCTGACTGTTGTTCGTTTGCTAACCCTCTATCAAGGGTCGATCGTTTTCTATCTACCGACCCATTGTGCTGGGTCGACCGTCTTCTATCTGCCGACTCACTATAAGGGGCCAACCGTTGCGCCCGCAGACCCCCTGCTAGAGGCTAATCGGGTGCACGTTTGCCGACCCGCTGCGCATGGCCGACTGTTGCGCCTGCCGACCCCCTGCTATGGGCCAGCCAAGTACGCGTGTGCCGACCCATTGCGCGGGGCCGACCGTTGCGCCCACTGACCCCCTGTTAGAGACCGAATGGGTGCGTGTCTGCCGACCTGCTGTGCGAGGCCAACCATTGTGCCCGCCGATCCCCTGCCTGGGGCCGGCCGGGTGCGCGTTTGTCGACCCATTGCATCGACCGTCTTTCGTCTGCCGACCCGTTGTGCAAAGCCGACCATCTTTTGTCTGCTGACCCAATACACGGGGCCGACCATTGTGCCCGTAGACCCCTTGCAAGGGGCCAGCCGGGTGCGTGTCTGCTGACCCATTGTGCAGGAACAACCGTTACGATTGCCGACCCCCTACTAGAGGCCAGCCGGGTGCACGTATGCCGACCCGCTGCGTGGGGCTGACCTTGCGCCTGCTGACTCTCTGCCAGGGGTCGGCCTAGTGCGTGTATGCTAACTCTCTGCCAGGGGGCCGGCCTAGTGCGTGTATGCTGACCTATTTCACAGGGCCGATCGTTACACCCGCTGACCCACTGCCAGGGGATGATCGGATTCTGCCGACTCGCTACATGGGGCCGACTGTTACGCTCGCTTATCCCCTACCAGGGGCCGCCCTGGTGCATGTCTGCCGACCCATTTGCGTGGGGGCCAATCATCTTCTGTCTGCCGACCTCCAATCTGGGGCTGACCATCGTCCATCTGCCGACCCACTGTCAGGGGCCGACCATCACGCTTGTCGACCCCCTGTCAAGGGCCGACTATCACGCTTGCTGACCCCCTACCAATGGCCGACCGGGTGCGCGCTTGCCAACCCCAACCTCCTATCCGAGACCGACCGTTGTCTGTCTGTCGACCAGCTATGCGGGGCCGACCATTGCTCCCGCCAACCCCCTGCCAGGGGCTAGCTCGGTGAGCGTCTGCTGACCCGTTACGCGAGTGGACGGTCTGTGCCAGCTGGCGATTAGTTACGCGAGCCATCCTACAGGTCCCACTATTGGGCTTTAGCTGGATTCTATACCCATACCCCCTCCCAACCAGCCATTGCTAACCTAGCTGGCTGGGACGCCGTGGTGTACGTAAACGCTGACTGGCAGAGGCGCAGGTGGTCGATCGTGCAGGCTGGCAGAGGGGCGGAGGTTCGACGCTGGTAGAAGGGTAGAATCGGGGGGTCGGGTAGGGTGGGGGTGGTCGGGAAGGGGGGTTGGGCTGAGGGGGTCGGACGAAGTCATGGTATCGGGGTCAACGGAGATGGGAGGAAGGGAGGTCGGAAGGTCCGCGGTTGATGGCAGCCACCCGTCGCGGCTCACACATAATCGAAGGAGGAAGATATAAGAGATTGGGGGTCCGGTGTGGTGCGATCAGCCAGATCACGGTTGGATCGGGGCGGTGGATTATGGGGCCTTGGCGATCGGGCGGTGTTGGGCCGAGCCCAAGCCAATGATCAGGATCTGATGTCGTCGGTCGGCATGAAGGGCGGTGTCAGGTCGTGTAGCCCACGATCGGGGAGGATTTCGATCGTCGTACGTAATCCTCCTCCAATAGTCAATTTAAGATTTTTGACCGTCGTACTATGGGGGAGGTTTTCAACCATTGTACGCAATCCCCCTCCAATAATTGATTGAAGGGTTTTTTTCGTCATACTGTGGGCGAGGATTTCGGTTGTTGTACGTAATCCCCCTCTAACAGTCGATTGAAGGTTTGACTCTTTGGGATGTGGCGCACTATGAAGTGTTGAACTGTCACGCTAACACTGTAGAGTAGAGAGAGAGATAAAGAATGATAAAGAGAGAGTTGACACAGGATGTGGTAACGAAGTTCGGCCGAAGCCGACATCTCCATGCGGTAGGACGCAACCTTTGAATCCACTATCTCTGAGAAAGTAGATCTACTCTCGAAAGGTCAAGCAGTGCTTCTTACAAGTAGTCAGAGGGTGGAGTAGTAGTTTTTCTCCTCCATTTCTGGATCTGGAATATCTATCGGATCTACTATATTTAGTGGTTTGGTTTGTGAGAAATATTTCGGGAATATTCCCAGGTACATTCAGGGTTTTGGTAAATACTTGGGAGGGGATTTACCAGACCGCAGACAATGTGCGTGGGCCCCAGGTAAGACTGCGGGTTCCACCATTGTCTCCATGGGTCCTAGGCATGGCCACGGGTCCCACTGCAATCTCCTTGGGCCCCAGATAAGGCTGCGGATTCCACTGTTATCCTCGTGGGCCCCAGACGGGGCTACAGGTCCCACTGTATGGCAATAGCCAGATTTTGCACCCACAAGGCATTGCAACCTTATAGGAAGTAGGTTCTATTTCATCGAGCACGGTTGCAACTTAGTAAGGTACGTAATTGATGTTTAGAGGCAAGAAAAGAACAAGGTTATAAGGTTGCAAGTTTGCCTATGAGTAATCATAGTATATTTGTAAACAACTAAACTAAGGAGGAGGGAAGCCAAGATGAGACTTCTGTACTTGTGACTTGCAAAGAAGGAGGCATGCTGGAAAGTAGAAAAGGGAGCAAGTTATATGCCCACTTCCATTGGCGTATAGACTATGTGAAGTGGCGTATAGATCTATTTCAGCCCAAAAAAAAAAACTTTGAATCCGTTTTCTCTTATTAGATTATAGATTAATCTATTTTAAAAAATTTACTGAAAAATCCAACGGGCTCTTGGCGTGGTGGTACTTCCTCTGTCCCATATAGAAATCTGGCGATGATCCCGAGATGCTAGTGTCCCGATCTACCCCTACTGGATCACGATCGTGGAAAATAGTCGAGATGATGCACCTCATGAGCGACAATCATGCAGACTTGAATCGTGCGAGCCTGAAACTAAACGGGAGGAGCAACATAAGAGAAAATACCTCACATACGATCCGAGGCGATCACAAAATCAATCACGAACGAACGCGAGGAATCGTCAGCCGATCGGGATCGGTCTCAAACAAGAAGGCTTGCTCGGGTCCGGGGAAAACAAACAATTCTGGTATCCACGGCCTCTTCGAGGTCAGCTACAGCGATCGAGGAGCCAAAGATGAGAACTCCGAAACCCTAGACCGAGCAACTTGACTCTGATACAATCTTATAAGACGGGTGAGAGGGACTAGAATTTGGATGAATACTCTTTATATTGATTTTCTATTACATAAGACTACCTCTCTTTATACAGAAAAAGAACACACACCATTACTATACCACATACCATGTGTGACTAGGACTACAACCAACACGACCAATAGCGCGGGAGGTGGAGGCTCTGCTCTCAGATTGAGATTAAAACAATTTCTATTATTTTATTATTTATAATGTAAAAGTAAAAACACACTATAACCATTAATATCATCAATTGATTAATGGTATATAATTTTGACTTTACATCTCCCCCCGACCCCCCGTCCGAAAAAAAATCTTGGCTTCGCCTCTGCCAATGGGTCTGGTATTCTCATTATATAGCTGTTAAATCTTTACATACCATGTATATCCTCTTATGGAAGTATACGCGGTAAATGAATTTTTCCTTTATGGAAAGATATACCTTAGACAAATACAATAAAATGTAATTAGAATGATATGGTGTCCAAATACATTGTAACCTAACCATTCATTCCATTATCCTGTTGCATTGAACCCTTCCATTCAAATCCTACCCGTTAATCGGGATGGCATACCGAATCAACGGTCCAGATTCTCTTAGTTAAAAGTAGTGCTCGGTTGGCGCCATCCTGAATAAAGGGAAGAAGACCGTTGGGCGATTAGAGCCCCCACGCGGCCATAAAGGGCGTCTCTGTGGATGAGAGCAGAGATAGCGGCAAGGGACACCACCACATACGGAGTTGAGTTAGCCTGTCCCTAAGGAACACCCTATCTTAAACTAACCCTAACCTTAGGCATCAGCCCATGGGGGGCATTAATTTGGAAACCTATTTGTCTCTAGTGGAGGGACAACTTACTTAGAGGACTCGGGAGGAACATTTGACCTGAGCTCTACAGGTTATTAAACCCCCTCATTTCACCCCCTCTTGGGTTGTAGCCTCCATTCGAGAAGTATTCCAACAATCAGCTCCTTCTCCCCACCTCTGGAATTGCAGGTAATTAATTTTGAAATATATTCTTTTTTTTAGTCTGTAAATTCTTTCTTTTTTCTTCCTGTCTAATTACAGGAAATATTATTTCTCCGACAAATTTCTTTCCCGACGAAAACCGCCGAAAATAATCTCGGTCCGAAAAATACTTGTACCGATAGGACATTTCTGTAGGCAAAAATCGTTTTCCTTGCAGTGCTTTAAAACATCAAAATCTCTCGACCTCGACATTGGAATTCGACAGTGTGTACCTATCCATTCCATGAAACATCCGGTCAGAGGACGACGATAATCAGGCAGGGATTATTTGAGATTTTAGATTGATTATGGATTTTAAGGACACTTGGCAAAAGATGAAACATATGGAGTCCCAAGTTTGCGTGATGTCGATCTTTGATCGCAGCGTTCGATGTTGTACCCATGCCGTAGCCGACTTGGATTTCGGGTAGGGGGCAATGGAGTCATGCTAGATTTTATGTGATCTATTAGTCGTGTCGTCGATTGGGTATAACGATGATTGTGATGTGTCGATTCCATTTGGCTGTGTTTGGTTGCTGAGAAAGTTTTACAAGAGTAGAATTTTTTTGGAAAGGAAAATGAAAGGAAAGGATAAGAAAGAAAAAGTGTATTTTCTTGCTATTTTTTGGTCGTCTAAAAAAGAAAGCAAGATTTTGACTTTTCTTTTTCTTTCACGTGGTTCTCTATGCTTTGGAAAATAGGTCTTTAAGAAAAAATTATTTTTCTATGTGACTACATTTTCTCGTCAACCAAAAACTCATTTTAATTTGCAAAAAGTTATATTTTTGTGAGCAAATTATCAAAACCTCGCCTGAACTATACACCTCATTCCATATTGGTCCCTCAGTTTTTTTTTTTAAACAATTTGATCCCTAAACTTTGCTCAGTCGGCATTTAGCATCCTCTGTCAACATTTATTCCAAAAATACTCTTGTCCTAGTAAGCATAAATTAAATATTCTACAACAATTTTTAGTCTTATTGGAGCTAAATGCAGATAGAACATAGTTCAACGATCAAATTGTTCAAAAAAATATTGAGGGACCAATATGAAATGCGGTGTATAATTCACGTGAGGTTTTTATAATTTGCTCTATTTTTTTTTCTTTTCCTATGTTTTACCCACAACCAAACATATTTTTCCGGAAAAAAAAAATTCATGATCTTCATCCAGGGTAAATGGGATCTCTCGAAATTAAAAAGACCGATCACATGCTCATAACCGGCCATTTGAAGGACCAATTGTTCTACCTAACTTCACATACATAACCCACATTTTTTAAGTAAATTATATATAGACCCCCTATAGTTTGATAGATTATCACTTTTAGCCTCTCATATTTAAAACCATACAAATGCCCCCTTCTAGTTTATATTTCCTTACACAAACATTGCTCTGGGAGGGGTGCAAATGATATGCTCTTCAAACTATAGGGGGGCATTTGTAGGATTTTAAACGTAAGAGATGAAAGTGATAATCGATCAAACTCAGGAGATCAGTGTAATTTATCCCCTTTTTTTTCAGAGAGAGAGAGAGAGAGAGAGAGACGTTTATCTGTATTAGTCTAGAATTAGAGTAGGACTGTTGTCCTGTTGTGTAACACACTAGTGCATGCTCGTGCCTGCCGGCACTCAGACGAAAATTTTTGGGATTTTTTTGTCTAGTCAACGTTTGTTTTTGTCTAGTCAGTTATTTTGTTCCGTTTTGTCTAGTCAGCTTGTAGACCGCCATGTCATGTTATATAGATTTTCTATGTAGACAGTACAGCTCTTGCATAAAGAGTGCCTTCTTGGGCAAGTGGGTGTTGGGCATATATATAGCATAGCTTTATTTGTATAAGTTACTAATAAGGAAATATTAATAGGATGTGGGGACAACAATTTTAACATCAAATGACAAAGAAATACTATTTTCTCCTATTAGATTGATCAAGGAAACAAAACAATTCTATTCATGCCCATCAATATGTAAATAGCCTTCATTTTCCATCCTCTTCATACTCCATGAACTGCAATGTCCCGCTCTCTTCTTTCTTTTTAGGAAGTCCCGACCAGCTAGGAGGAGGGCCTACTCTTCTCCATTTTCTGATCTTCGTCTACAACCAGAGGTACGAGAGACACAACCTTCCTCCCCCTCGGATAGAACGGCAGCAACATAGAGGAGGCAACCAAACCCTTCTCCCCCACCTTCGATCTGCATCGTAGAGGGGAAAGCAGGCACAAAAGAGGACCCCGAGGGTGGCTTCAGGTTGTTTGGCACCCGAGCGCCAAGTATGTGGCTCTCGATCTCTGACGGGCAAAAACCGGAGGGCATATCTATAACATTTGTCCCAAACATACAAGATATTGTCTGCTTTGTTCGTGCCCGCATGAGAACTTCCTAGGAGTCAACCATCCTAGTACAACTCTTGCCCAAGCAGACTTAACTACGGAGTTCTTATGGGATCCGTAGCTGCAGACGGTTTTAAAACACGTCTTGGCAGGACAGGTGGTGAGCCCTCAAACACAAGATATTGTCTTCTATTAGTCTATTGCGTATCGAACCCTCAACCTCAAAATTTTGCACTAGCGTGGTTATCATTGAACCACCTAGAACGCATCTTTTATATTTGAGAGGAGAAATTATATAAGTAGCTCAGGATCTCTTTCTCTCCAGGCGATGTGGGACTAACTCGGTGGTCGTGGACACCTCATCTCACCTCATCCATCTAGGCATCACAGCCTCAGGAGTCTTGGTTTTTGGCTATTAGCTATTGGATTTTGGTCGTCATAATCCACCCCTGTCAAAGGCTACATGTCCACATGAAGAGTTAGACCCCCATTGCGAGGAGAACCTGGCTTTGATAACATCCACCCCAAACACACAAGATATTGTCCGCTTTGCTCGTGCCCGCACGAGAACTTCCCAGAAGGTCACTCATCCAAGTACTACTCTCACCCGAGCACACTTAACTATGTAGTTCTTACGGGATCCGTAGCTGCACACGGTATTAAAACGTGTCTTGGCAGAAAAGGTGGTGAGCCCCCAAACACAAGATATTGTCCTCTATTGGTCTATTGGGTATGAAAACAATTTTGTAACATCCGCCCCAAACACATAAGTTATTGTTTGCTTTGCCCGTGCCTGCTCGTTGACTTCCCACGGGGGTCACCCATCCTAGTACTACTCTCGCCCGAGCATGCTTAACTATGGAGTTCATACGAAATCCGTAGCGACACACGGTTTTAAACATGTCTATTATGTTTGGGAGGAGAAATTATATAAGTAGCTCAGGATCTCCTTCTCTCCAGTGATGTGGGGCTAACTCGTGGCCTTGTACATCTCACCTCACCTCATCCATCTTGGCATCCCAGCCTCAGGAGTCTTGGCTCTTGGCTATTGGATCTTAGTCATAATCCACCCCCTTAAGGGCTACACGTCCATGTATAGAGTTAGATCCCCCCATTGCGGAGGAGAACCGGTTCTAATCCCATTTTGTAACATTCGCCCCAAACACACAAGATATTATCCGATTTGTCCGTGCTCGCACGAGAACTTCTCAGGGCGGTCACCCATTCTAGTACTACTCTCGCCCGAGCATGCTTAACTTTGTAGTTCATATGAAATCCATAGCGGCGCACGGTTTTAAAATGTGTCTATTATGTTTGGGAGGTAAAATTATATAAGTAGCTCAGGATCTCCTTCTCTCCAGACGATATGGGGGTAACTCGTGGCCTTGTATACCTCACCTCACCTTACCTCATTCATCTTAGCATCCTAGCCTCAGGAGTCTTGGCTTTTGGCTATTAGATCTTAGTCGTCACGAAGATTTCATTCCAGCTGGCTCTGACTCATTCACATGATGGAGCTCAGTATTTCATCATGTTCCTAAATAACTACTCTCGGAAGGTCTGGATCTGATTCATGCGTGAGAAGTCTGAGGTGTTTGATAGGTTCAAAACCTGAAATGCATAGGTGGAAAATCTGATAGGGAGAAAGGTCAAGTATTTGAGGAGTAATAACAAAGGTGAGTATAGAGATGGAATGTTTATATAATTCTTTCAGTATAAGGGCATAGTTAGGCACTTCACGGTAAAGAAGAACCCTCAGCAAAATGGTGTTGTAGAAAGGATAAACATAACTCTTATAGAGAATAAGAGGTGCATGCGGGTGCATGCCAATCTGCCCGAGTCTTTCAGGGCAGAGTCAGTTAATAATGCTTGTTATTTAGTTAATCGATCTCCCTCAAAGGTACTAGACTTCATATGTGCCGAGGAGGTATGGTTTGGGAAAGATATAGATCTTTTCATGACAGGTTTTAGATGCAAGGCGTTCGCTCTAATCCCGAGCGATGAAAGGAACAAGTTGAAGCCTAAATCGCAGGAGTGACTGTTCTTGGGATTTGAACAAGGAGTGAAGGGCTTAAAATTATGATATCCAAAGAATAGAAAGAATATCATCAATAGAGATGTCATCTTTGATGAGGCGACCATACATATGGCTGAGAGAAAGGCTAATAAGGTGAAATCCAGTCAGAGAGATAAGACTACCACAGAGGTTCATGTTGTTTTAAGATGAGCAAGTCAGAGAACTTACGTGGATGCAGTCGGCACCTCAAAGAGTGATATAGAATAGCAGGAGCAGGTGGATGCGCAGACGGAGGCCCAGGTGGAAACTCTAGGCTCAGGTGGAGCCTACTAGCTTAGCTCACAAGAGGTCAAAAAGAACCATCAAACCACCTAAGAGATTTGGATGGGATGATGAAGTTTGTTTCGCATTCGTTATCAATGAATATGATCCAACTATCTATGAGGAGGTTGTGGTAGCAGTGAAAGGCAGGATTGGATGAAGGCCATGAAAGAAGAGATGAGCAGTCTTCAAAAGAACTCCATTTGGGAGTTGGTTCCGAGGCCCAAAGAAAAAAAGATCATCAGCTTCAAGTGGGTTCTCAAGAAAAAGGGTGGTATGCAGAATGAAGACCCTAAGTTCAAGGTATGTCTTGTTGCAAAAGGGTTTGCTCAACGGGAAGTAATTGACTACAAGGAAATCTTCTCTCCAATTGTCAAGCATACCTCCATTAGAGTGCTATTGGCTCAGGTGGCACATCATAATATGAAGCTGGAGCATATGGATATGAAGATGACATTTCTTCATGGGGATCTCGAAGAGGATATGTACATGTTACAACTGATAGGGTTTGTTGAAGAATGAATCGAGGAACATATGTGTAGACTGAAGAAGAAGAAGAAGAGAGGAATAAGAGAAGAATGATAAAGGGAAGAGAGGGTTGAGGTTCTTATTTGGGTCCTTATTCAAGTTCATCCAAGGCTTCATTCGAGCTATTCGGCATATCTTTATCGGCTTTGACTTCGATGAACGCTCTAATCTCTTGGAGATCCTTCGGTATATCTATTGATATCTTTGGCGGGTATTATTAACTTCATGAATGTCTTTCGATGATAGGAGCAAGAAGAGGGGTTGTTGGTGTCCGACAAACAGAAACTCACTGCATGGTGCATTCTTTTGTTAGTGATACTGTGAATCTGTACTTTTTGTATCATTATGATTGGTATATCGAATAGTTTGTGTGCTGAACGATCTCTGCAGGGCTCTGATCCTCGAATCTTTGAGCCCTGTCTTAAGGGCTTAAAGGTTTTTGTGCCATAGGAGATCGATATCACGAATTGATTCCCCAACAAATTGGTATCATAGTCTTGGTTCGATGTAAGGTTTTGAGAATGTCAAAGCGATGGTAGAATACGGGTTGAGGATCGAGATATTCAATGGCACAAACCTCAAATTATGGAAGATGCAAATTGAAGATTGTCTATATCATAGCGATCTTTGTGACGGCCAAGGTCCAAAAGCCAATAGCCAAGACTCCTGAGGCTGTGATGCCAAGATGGATAAGATAAGGTGAAGTGATCGAGGTGAGGTGTCCAAGACCACAAGTTAGCCCCACATCACCTGAAGAGAAGGAGATCATGAGCTACTTATATAACTTCCCCTCCCAAACATAGAAGATGCGTTTTAAATCCGTGCACCATGACATATCTCTTAAGAATTACATAGTTAAGCGTGCTCGGTCGAGAAGAGTACTAGGATGGGTGACCTCCTAGGAAGTCCTCGTGCGGGCACAGACAATATCTTGTGTGTTAGGGCAGATTTTATAATCTTTATTTGCCTCTGGGCAGAAAGGCGGACAAGCTAGATGAAATATCTGAAAATGATTGGGAGATTCTCGATAGGAAGGCACTGGGGTTGATCCATCTCTCTCTGACTTCAACTATGGCTCTTCAATTTCTCCAAGGATAAGACCGCCGCGGGTTTGATGGAATCTACCCAATATATATGAGAAGCACTCTACCTCTCCAACAAGGTCTTCTTGATGAAGAGATTGTTCAACATAAAGATGGTGGATGGAGGAAGCGTAGCAGAGCACGTCAACAGCTTGAATGGGATTACATGCCACTGGAATCCATCAGAATTAGTTTCGATAATGAGATTTGGGCCCTTCTGATCTTATCAAGTTTACCTGACAGTTGGGATGGCCTTCTAATGGCAGTTAGCAACTCTTCTAGTTTGAAGGAGTTGAAAGTTAATGATGTTGTAGGTACTCTGTTAGGCGAGGAAGCGCACAGAAAAGCTCTAGAGCTTCTGCGGAGGGATCTAGCCATAGACTTCATGTTCGAGCAGGAAGGGAGGAGCAGGGTGGAATGACCACCAAGAAGAGGGTGGGGTGTTGGAAGTGAGGCAAACTTGGTCACTTAAAAAGTGAGCACAGGTGGAAAGGTGGTGCAAGTTTTAAAAAGGGCTCTAGGTTGACCAACAACAATAGAGATGCTAAGACTAAAGGGTGCGCTAATCAGATATCATTATCAGGGTTATCGGATGATGATTTTGTCTTGGTGGCTACTGATGGAAAGAAATCAGGTCAGGACAAGAAACTTTATAGCGGAGTGACACATCATGTTTGCTTATACAAGTCATAATTTAGCAACTATGCAGGGTATGAAGGGTGTCGATCGCTAATGGCTTTAGGATGCTGACCAAGGGAGTCAAATAAGTTCGCTAGAGGATGTCGAAAGGTAAAGTTTGGACACTCATGGACTTTCTTCATGTTCCGAGGATGAGAGGCAATCAAATCTATTTTTCCAAATTAGATGCTCTCTGGTACAGGATCACTGATCAAGGTGGAGTCCTGGAGGTTTCATTTGGCACTTCTTTAGTCTTAAAGGGAGTCCCCAGTGGAGGCTTGTACAAGGTTGCGGTAGAGGTAGTTCCAGCAGAGAGTTTGGTAAAGAACAAGTTTGCAGTTAGAGCATGCCAGAGCATGTGAAAGATGGTGAAGAGGTGGATTCCAGTCAAGTCCAACACTAAGTTGGACATGGTTGGCCATCGGTTCAAAATGATCGGGCACTTGTTTAGGGTGCAGGAACCCGGTGGAGGGTGACCAAGGAGGCAATAAAGAAGGCAATGGATTATCACGGATTCTCTTAAACGGTAGCGGAGATGACGGAAAAAAGTTTCATGGTGTAGGCTCTTCGAGCCAAGGTCGAGATTGTTGGAGTTGGCTCGCAAGACCCGAACCGCGCGCACAGCACCAAATTCGCCCGGCACTGGATTTGAGCACCCAGGGCCTGGTAGCCTGGTTGTTCTACAGAGAAAATTTCCACGTGCATCGGTTTTGGGCGCCCAAGGGCTCGGGAATTTCTACACATGGGTTGCATTTTTGATCGATTTTTTGGGTTGTTTTGTGTCTCCTTTTGGCATACTTTTACCCCATATAAAAGGGGAGGTATATGGGATTAGGGTTATGGTTTTGAGCCATCAAAGACAGAGAGGAAAGGACGGAGAGAAAAGGAACCTGGTATAGGGTTTGCTGCAAGAAGAGAAGAGAGATGATGGACGGAAGAGAGAGAAGAAGAAGAAGAAGAAGAGAAGAGAAGAAAGAAGAAGGGAAGAGAGGGGGGAGGTTCTTGTCCAGATCCTCATCCAAGTTCATCCAAGGTTTCATCTGGGCTCTTCATCACATCTTTCTTGGCTTCGACTTTGGTAGGCGCTCTTATCTCTTGAAGATCCTCCGGTATATCTCTAGATCTCTTGGATGGGTGTTCTCTACTTCGTGGGTGTCTTTCGATGAGGAGCAAGAAGAGGGGTTGTGGAGTTCTAACAAACAATAACCCACTACAAGGTATATTTTTTTGTTAATGATAATCTAAATCCTTGATTGCTTGTGAATTGTAATTGGTATATAGAATCTTCTATGTGATGAGCGATCTTTGTAAGGCTCTGATCCTCGAATCTTTAAGCATTGTCTTGAGGGCTTAAAGATTTCTGCTGCGTAAGGGATCGGTGACGCGAGCAAATTCCCCAACACGAAAAGGTTTACTATGCTTATATCGATTCCTTACCAAAAGAACGAAATCATTTGATCAAACCAACATAGATTTTGAAATAATTTATATAACGATTTCACATTCCGCTCATTGATCCAAAGTTTTTATCCGATTCTTTAAACATTTGTTTCTACTTAATTTATCCTTTGGTAGTATCCACTGGATTTGCTCGTAGAGTCTGTTTGTATCCATATACTTGGCACTACACGGTGTAATAGGGATGGAACGCGTGCAGTTGGAATACGCAGCTTTGTGCTACGTGTTCCAACTATACGACTTTGTATAGGACTTTGTATAGGTGGGAGATGGAACTACTGCAGTTTTCGAAAACTGCAACGAACAAAACAGTCCACGACGTGCAGTGTTGACCCCCGCGTTAGAACTATAGTGAACCAAACAGGCTGTTAGCGTGAATGAATGATAGAAAAGGAAACATAAAACTGACCCCAAATAGATGGGACAAGGCTCCATTGTTATGGAAAAAAATATGCTCCAGTGAGAGGATGCTCCAGATGCTTAGTTAAGCATCTGGATCGTTCCCTAATGTGCAAGGAGAGAGGGAGCAGTCTGATGATGTA
This sequence comes from Chamaelirium japonicum, assembly GCA_947650365.1. NCBI lineage: Eukaryota > Viridiplantae > Streptophyta > Magnoliopsida > Liliales > Melanthiaceae > Chamaelirium > Chamaelirium japonicum. Next base: position 59,421,712 of record OX393553.1, read on the forward strand.
TAACAAGCTAGGGTATGGATGACATGCACGGGGTCGTGGCTGGGTGTAAAGTTTAGATCAGATAGCTCCTAGAAACTGTCCAGATGATTCATTCTCTCTCATCTTCGAGATCAGTACCCCCACAATCGAAAATCTGTGTCTTAATATCTTTTAATAAATCGAATCGAGCTCTTAGATCGATTGAAGTACTTAATTGGATCACTTGCTAACCAAAATTTTTCTTTGCGGCTACTATGACAACACACATCCCTAATAATATTGAGTTTTTGGCAGGGGCCTCGGCCATGGACAGTCCCAAGAAGCGTACAGCTGTGGCTACCTCTTCGACGGACGAGGCGCCGAAGCCGTTGCTGCAGAAGCAACTGAGCCAGAAGGTGAACTGTCTCTGCTCGCCGACCACCCATGTCGGATCCTTCAGATGCAGGCACCACAGGACCGGCTTCCGCAGCAGCATCTCCTTCGGCTCAGGGCTCTCCGAGCTCGCCAGTAAGTCCAGGCCCGACGGTAGCCCTGTGGCCACATGACTGGTGTGGACTTGGAGTCTTTGTGTCAAACCAACCCCCCCCCCTCTCTCTCTCTCTCTCTCTCTCTCATCAGTGAGGACAACAGCTTCCATTAGTATATAATATACTGCTTGGTGCTTGTGCTCACTTCAATAAGGAGCTTGTTTGTGTCCTTCAGGTGGCAGGACTTTTGTAGCCTTCCCTTGGCCAATTGCTCTCTTGTAACTAACTTGATTTATGTATGAATATCAGGAGTGACGTGGCATGTTGTTATTGCCAATTCAGCACTCTTAATCCATTCTTCGGGTCGTAGGGTGATTCTCTACCCCGTGTGCCACTAGACCCGGCACATGAGGAGGTAGCGTGATGGGAATGGTGAAGGAGAGTAGAGCCCACAATATATATATATATATATAGAGAGAGAGAGAGAGAGGTATGCTTAGTTGCGCTGTGCGCTGCCCGCGCTGAAAAATGCGCTGCGGGTTTTCAGCCGTCCGATCGTGCGGATCGGGTGCGAATCCCTGCCGAATCTCCAGCCCCGTCTGATCCTCCGCTGATCCCGTGCAACGCACGATCGTCCCGCACCGCACCGCACTGCACTGCACCGCACCGCACTGCACTGCACCGCACCGCACTGCACCGCACAGCAAAACTGTTACTGGCCGTTCGATCGAAAAGGCTTTATGGGAATCGAGTGGCCAGTAACAGTTTTCGCTGTTACTGTAGCGGCTACAGTAACAGCGAAAACTGTAACGGCCGCTCGATCGGACGGGTGGGCACGATCGGACGGTCGGCTGTCGGGTTGCTGTGCGGTGCAGTGCGGTGCGGTGCGGGACGATCGTGCGTTGCACGGGATCAGCGGGGGATCAAACGGGGCTGGGGATTCGGCAGGGATTCGCACCCGATCCGCGCGATCGGACGGCTGAAAACCCGCAGCGCATTTTTCAGCGCAGGCAGCGCACAGCGCAACCAAGCATACCTCTCTCTCTCTCTCTCTCTCTCTCTCTCTCTCTCTCTCTATATATATATATATATATATATATATATATATATATATATATATATATATATATATATATATATATATATATATATATATATATATATATATATATATATATATATATATATATATATATATATATATATATATATATATATATATATATATATATATATATATATATATATATATATATATATAGGGTCAGGTTCAATGGACACTGTTTTTGCACTTAATTTTTTACACCGATTTTAAAACTCTTAGATAGAGGTTTTAGAGTTTCTTGATTTTTTGTGAGCATAATCATCTTGTCTTAGATAACACATCTACAAAAAATCAGCACATTCTAAAGCCTCTAGACTTATTAAATGTGTTCTTCAAATTAACGATTAAAATGGACGGTTGATAAAGCCTTTTAGTTTTGATGTACTTGGAGGCTTTAGAATGTGCTAATTTTTTGTGGACGTGCTATCTAAGTCAAGGTGATTATGCTAACAAAAAATCAAGAAATTCTGAAACCTCTATCAAGTTGATTTGAAAATCGGTGTAAACATTTAAGTGCAAAAACAGTGTCCATTGAATCTAACCCTATATATATATATATATATATATATATATATATATATATATATATATATATAGAGAGAGAGAGAGAGGAGTGTTTGGTTGCGCTGTGCGCTGCGGGTAAAAAGTGCGCTGTCGGTTGTTGTCCGTCCGATCAGAATTTAATCAAACGGTATAAACCAATCCCGCCCACAGTTCCGCACGGTTCAAAATGAAACCAACAGATGAGATTCTTATATTTCCGATCGGATGGATCGAGCGGCTGAAATAAATTTCGTTGTTACTGTAGCGGCTACAGTAACAACGAATTTGTTTTCAGCCGCTCGATCCCCATTTGATCCAACGGATGGAAATCAGAAGAACCAAACCAAAATTCCATCCGTTGGATCGATGGGAATCGAACGGCCCAAAACATATTAGTTGTTACTGTAGCCGCTACAGTAACAGCGAAATTGTTTTGGACCGTTCGATTCCCATCGATCCAACGGATGGAAATCGAAAGACCCAAAACAAATTATCATCCGTTGGATCAATGGAGATCGAGCGACTGAAAACAAATTCGTTGTTATTGTAGCGGCTACAGTAACAGCGAAATTTATTTCAGCCGCTCGATCCATCCGATCGGAAATATAAGAATCTCATCCGTTGGTTTCATTTTGAATCGTGCGGAACTGTGGGCGGGATTGGTTTATACCGTTTGATTAAATTCTGATCGGACGGACAGCAACCGGCAGCGCACTTTTTACCCGCACCGCACAGCGCAACAAACCAAACACTCCTCTCTCTCTCTCTCTCTCTCTCTCTCTCTCTATATATATATATATATATATATATATATATATATATATATATATATATATATATATATATATATATATATATATATATATATATATAGGGGACGGGGAGCCTGCACCCGAGGTGCAGCAAGAATGCTGCACCTCAAGCATTGTTTACATAATTAGAAGTTTTGGAATTTGATAAAATTTGGTGAGGATGTTGTCTAGGGTAAGATGATCATCCTCACAAATTTTCATCAAATTCCAAAACTTCTAGGGGGGTCAAATTGTCGAAGCAAAATCTGCAGATTTTAACGGTGACTGCGGACGGCTGGTTTTGCTTCGACCATTTGACCCCCTAGAAGTTTTGGAATTTGATGGAAATTTGTGAGGATGATCATGTTACCCTAGACAACACCCTCACCAAATTTCGTCAAATTTCAAAACTTTTAGGTAGGTAAACAATGCTTGAGGTGCAGCGTTCTTGCTGCACCTCGGGTGCAGGCTCCCCGTCCCCATATATATATATATATATATATATATATATATATATATATATATATATATATATATATATATATATATATATATATATATATATATATATATATATATATATATATATATATATATATATATATATATATATAGGTCGGGATCCAGAAACACGTTATTTTGCCACAAAGTTAGACACGCATCATCCAAAACCCTAGATAGAGATTTTAGAATTTGTTGATTTTTTGTAAGGATGATCAACTACCCTTAGATAGCCCATCCATAAAAAATCAGCACATTTTAAACCCTTTAGATGCATCAAATCTAAAGAGCTTTATCGACCGTTCATTTTAACCGTAAAATTGAAGGGAATATTTGATTAGTCTATAGGTTTTAGAATGTGCTGATTTTTTGCTGATGTGCTATCTAAGGCAATGTTATAATCCTCACAAAAAATCAATAACTTTTGAAACCTCTATCTAGGGTTTTGGATGATACGTGTCTAACTTTGTGGCAAAATAGCATGTTTCTGGATCCCGACCCTATATATATATATATATATATATATATATATATATATATATATATATATATATATATATATATAGAGAGAGAGAGAGAGAGAGAGGAGTGCTACGTTGCGCTGTGCGCTGCCGAACCCAAAGTGCGCTGTGCACAGCAGCCGTCCGTTCCGGTTGGATCAAACGGTCCGGAGTGATTCCCGCTCCCGCACCCGCACCGCACCGCACCGCACATCCGAACCCACACCGCAACACAGCAACCGTCCGATCAACCGATCGAACGATCGGTGTTCACCCCGCCCACCGACCGCTGCTGTTACTGTGCCGGGCACAGTAACAGCGATTTCGGTGGGTGGGGTGAACGCTGGCCGTCCGATCGGCGTGAATCGAATGGTTTAAAATCTCTCCGGCCGGTTAAAATTATTAACCGTTCGATCGAATGATCGAACGGGTGAGATCCCGTGGGAAACCATCAAATAGGACAAAAGGTAATGATTGTAATTATTACCTTTTGTCCTATTTGATGGTTTCCCACGGGATCTCACCCGTTCGATCATTCGATCGAACGGTTAAAAATTTTAACCGGCCGGAGAGGAATTTGACCGCTCGATTCATGCCGATCGGACGGCCAGCGTACACCCCACCTACCGAAATCGCTGTTACTGTGCCCGGCACAGTAACAGCTGCGGTCGATGGGCGAGGTGAACACCGATCGTTCGATCGGTTGATCGGACGGTTGCTGTGTTACGGTGTGGGTTCGGATGTGCGGTGCGGTGCAGGCTGCGGTGCGGTACGGGTGCGGGAGCGGGAATCACTTCGGACCGTTTGATCCAACCGGAACGGACGGCTGCTGTGCGCAGCGCACTTTGGGTTCGGCAGCGCACAGCGCAACGTAACACTCCTCTCTCTCTCTCTCTCTCTCTCTCTCTCTCTCTCTCTCTATATATATATATATATATATATATATATATATATATATATATATATATATATATATATATATATATATATATATATATATATATATATATATATAGGGAAATGAGTTCCTATGACATGTCATAGGGAGTACCCTATGACATATGGTGAGTTAGTAGCCCTAGAATATTTAGAATGTTCTGAATTTTTATGAGGATGATCACCCTATCTTAGATAGGACTCCCGCAAAAAATCGGCTCATTCTAAAACTTTTAAAGGCATCAAATATGATTTTCAATTTAACGATTAAAATGGATGGTCGATAAAGCTTCTAGCATTTGATGCCCCAACAAGTTTTAGAATGCTTTGATTTTTTGTAGACATTCTATCTAAGGTAAGGTGATCATCCTCAAAAAAATTCAGTACATTCTAAACATTTTAGCATTACTAATTTGCCATATGTCATAGGGTACTCCCTATGACATGTCATAGGAACCCAGCCCTATATATATATATATATATATATATATATATATATATATATATATATATATATATATATATATATATATATATATATATATATATATATATATATATATATATATATATATATATATATATATATATATATATATATATATATATATATATATATATATATATATATATATATATATATATATATATATATATATATATATATATATGGGTCAGGTTCAATGGACACTGTTTTTGCACTTAAATTTTTACACCGATTTTCAAATCAATTAGATAGAGATTTTAGAATTTCTTGATTTTTTGTGAGCATAATCACCTTGACTTAGATAGCACGTCCACAAAAAATCAGCACATTCTAAAACCTCCAAGTACATCAAAACTAAAAGGCTTTATCAACCGTCCATTTTAATCGTTAATTTGAAGAGCACATTTAATAAGTCTAGAGGTTTTAGAATGTGCTGATTTTTTGTAGATGTGTTATCTAAGTCAAGGTGATTATGCTCACAAAAAATCAAGAAATTCTAAAACCTCTATCTAATGGTTTGAAAATCGGTGTAAAAAATTGAGTGCAAAAACAGTGTCCATTGAACCTAACCCTATATATATATATATATATATATATATATATATATATATATATATATATATATATATATATATATATATATATATATATATATATATATATATATATATATATATATATATATATATATATATATATATATATATAAAAAGAGTAGTGATACATTGCGGTCGGGTAACGTGCGGCACCCCCTTCGGGGGTATTTTTGGAATTTTTTTTTTTTTTGGATTGATCATCTATCCTTGGATTGGACACACAAAAAATTTCAGTCCGATCCAAGACCTATAGGCCGTCCAGATGTGTTGATCAAAATGGCAAAAAAAATGAACGACCGATAAAAGATCAACACATTTGGACGGCCTACAAGTCTTGGATCGGGTTGAAATTTTTTGTGTGCCCAATCCAAGGGTGGGTGATCAATCCCAAAAATAAAAATTCCAAAAATATCCCCGAAGGGGGTGGCTGCACGTTAAGTCGCACGTTACCCGACCGCAATGTATCACTACTATATATATATATATATATATATATATATATATATATATATATATATATATATATATATATATATATATATATATATATATATATATAGGGTCAGGTTCAATGGACACTGTTTTTGCACTCAATTTTTTACACCGATTTTCAAAACCATTAGATAGAGGTTTCAGAATTTCTTGTTTTTTTGTGAGTATAATCACCTTATCCTAAATAGCACGTCCACAAAAAATTAAAACATTCTAAAACCTCTAAGTAAATCAAAACTAAAAGGCTTTATCGACCGTCCATTTTAATCGTTAATTTGAAGAGCACATTTAATAAGTCTAGCGGATTTAGAATGTGCTGATTTTTTGTAGATGTGTTATCTAAAACAAAATGATTATGCTCACAAAAAATCAAGAAATTCTAAAACCTCTATCTAATGGTTTGAAAATCGTTGTAAAAAAATGAGTGCAAAAACAGTGTCCATTGAATCTGACCCATATATATATATATATATATATATATATATATATATATATAATTTATAAAGGTTTTATTTGATTTTTTTCTAAGGTGACTTAGTGATGGGTCCCTGGTCAAAATATCAACTAGCCTTAAGGATAGCCATATTGTCGGAACGAAAATATCTCGCATTGTACTTCAAATTATGGTTTCATGCCATTTCTTTCTTTAAGCCATGGTCTGAACCTTAGACTTAAATCATAAAAGTAATCTTAAACCGAACCCATCCACCCCCCGTGGCTTCTCGTCTCTGCTACTTGGGCGGCGAGTAGCTGCAACTCGAGGCCGCTGCTGCTGCCGCCACCACCTCCGCTACCCATGCCCACCTCTGACCTGCTCACGCATGCCTCCGCCACCGCTGCTCGAAAAAAAGGGAAGGTCAGATATGTGGGTATTTTCGGCTTTTGACAGCCCTTTTCACCTAACTGATCTTTTGACTAGGGACCTTGGGCGAAACGCATCTTCTGTCCGTCCTTATCACCCCACCGATCTGTTGTCAGGGTACTTCCCAAATTATTAATTTTTTCTATATTTTTATACTATGGGCCTCACTCTCCTTCACCAATCCCTACACACCACCTCCTTGTGTGATGGGTATAGCAGAACACGCCCCCCCCCCCCCACCCCCTCCAAAATAATAATAATAAGAAATAAATTTCTTTTTTAATTAAAAGGCATGTATTGTTGCAAGTAGAGTAGGATGATAGGAGTTTCCAATTTAAGTCTTTTTGTATATTAACCCATTTAATGGGAGTTCAAATTTCCTCCAGTCAGTCATCGTGTAGGCCCGGTTTGCATCACAGCCGTACGATGTTGTGCAGCTTGCTGGAGTACAATCCATTTGTCAGATAGCCTGCCATTGTGCGGCTGTGATGCACATCGGACCCACCCGGAGAAAATTTTAAACTCATTTAATGGACATTTAATACAAAAGAACAGGATCTATCTATATAACATGGCACGGCGGTTTCGTGCTGACTAGACAAAATGGCACGAAAAGATGACTAGACAAAAAATATTATACTGACTAGACCAATTCCATCTCTATCCAAAATATTGTGCTGACTAGACCAATTTATTTAATTGTCTAATAAATAGCCCATCTCTACCCCATCGTCTTTCCCCAAAAAAACAGTCCGTCTGTCCCCCAAAATCACAGGCGTCCGTTGCACCCAAACAGAACTGGTGCATCGCACTCAGCCCGAACTGCCAGGTAAAGGGACATCCCATTCATCCCCTTAAATTTAAAAACGAACGGATGTGATTTCGCCAGTCCCAATCTCCAGGTAAAGGGACATCCCATTCATCCCCTTAAAATTAAAAACGGACGACTGTGATTTCTCTTCTTTATAAGCCGTGTGATCCGAACCCAGCCCTCCTTTCAGACCCCAGTCCCTCATGGCCCCCTCGAGCCACCGCCCTTCACGCCCAGTCGAGGTGATCGCCCCCTCCCGCCGAGATTATCGCCACCCTACCCCTCGAGCCGCCGCCCTTGCCGAGATGATCGCCCCCCTCCCCCTCGAGCCGCCTTTCACGCCAGTGATTGCCCCCCTCCCCCTCCAACCATCCTTCACACCCCCTTTTCCGGCCTCCTTCACACCCTTTTTTTTGGCCGAGATGATCGCCCCACTTACCCTCGAGCCCCTCAAATCGCGTCGGCATGCCCAGATCCTCCGACGCCCCCAAATCAAGCAATCACATTCATTCCCGTTTGAATCCGAACCCCGGCGCCCCTTTTGTTGTAGCTCGTGTGTCCTTAGCATGGATTTTCTGTATTAACATTAATAAAGATGACTTTGGTTATTGCTTTAATTAGAATACTACTCTGGTATATGATAATACTCATATAATAAAAGGACCCTAGGGAACACAGTAGGTCACTGAGGCGCATGGAGGATCTATGCTTGGGAGACCCAGTGGACCAGTTCTGTGTAGACCTAGAACTAGTTCACAGCTTAGGTGATGCCGGTCGCTTCACCGAGAACAAGCTGTTGGCAGGTAGAGGATGTGGTCAAGTCTCCACCATGGGAATGTGGGATTCCCATTCACCTGACCAAGCACGATGATCGTGTTGAACAGGAACCAAGACGGTGCACAGTTCAGTGATTCAGACACTGGTGCAGAAACCGTCTTACTACTATAGATAATCTGTCCTTAACCCTGAGGGACCAAGCTTACTGGGCCAACCAGTTGAGTGGTGCTTTGATGTGCCAACGTGTGCGGACCTTCCATAGTCCAATACAACGGTACGTTGGGTTACTCGGCTGGCGCTTGAGTGACATGTAATACCTACAGGTTATCCGATGTCCAGTGTTGGATGGGTGCATTTTGATGAGTCAATCTATCCACACAGATAACCCAGGCCTGGTGGTTGTCAGTATGACTGACGATGTTCCGGATGCTAGGCATAGCACCGAAAGGTGTGTGGTGTTATAGATGACAAGTCATCAAACCCTAGTCAGATGATCGATCGGGATCTGACGGTACTCCCCACCGCCCGAGTCGTATCATGGCACCAGTAATAGGAGGGATAAGGATTATCAGAGTATAGTAGAGAACAGGGTTACGAGGGAGTAACACAAGTTTAGGATCACTAGAGTTCAACTCGCATCGCACTCTGGGTGGCTACGCGGGTTAATCGGATTAGGGCTGATTAACGGAACTTTCGGTGTGTCACCGGAATAATTAATCAGGGATCCGGTTGGAGCTAGAGATCTCGAACCCTGAAGGTTCCACCCTGTCGTTGCGTATAGAAATTGTTCCCCGATCTAGTTGGATACGTTGGATGCGAAGTAGCGCGATGGAGCGCAAGCCCGGAGCCAAAGAACCTAATTCACATGTGTTACGAGCCGTAGGGGTATTTAGGTAAATACTAAAATATGACTCAGAACATATTGAATATGGATCTTAGATTGAGCGGAATAATTCCAGGAGCCCACAGGCGCTGACGGAACTCGATTCCGAGTAGCGCACCTCACTCAGTCTCACTTTCAGTTTTCCGCTTTTTGTGAAGGGCGTTTTCGTCCGGACTTCACGATAGACACCCGGAAGACCTAAATCCGATCCCCCCTCATCCCTATCCACCTAAGGGCCGGCCCTAGGCTCTTTGGAGCCATGGGAGACCAGCCCTATAAAGGAAAAAGGGAGGGGAGGGGCCGGCCTAATGGTTTTACTCCCTCCCCTCCAAAAATCCGACCCCTAGTCCCCCTCCTTTGTGGTTTCGGCCAAGGAAAAGAGAGGAAGAAGAAGGGAGAAGGAAGAGGAAGGAAGGAGAAGGAAGAAAGGAGAAAGAGGAGGAGAAAATCTCACGGCTCGCCATCGTCTTCGCAACGGATTCCTCCGTTGGCTCGTAATCCCTGCACTCAGAGACGGGATTTCGAGGATTCTTCAATTCGTAATGGACATGGTCCTATCCGACAGTTTCCCTTGCGATTCAAGTGTGGTTCTTCATCGTTCCGTAATCTCCGGATCATAGATCCATAAGGTATGATGAATCTAAACACCTAAGTAGATGCATGCATGTCTTCCGTAGATCGTAGTATGCCTCTAGGGTGTCCGCACATATACTAAGATCATAGATTTGCATGTAGATTGTTTTGTATCACGAATTGTAATAAAACATACACTGTATGATCTTCGGATCTTTCTTTTTGCTTCCGCTGCGACTCTGATTAGCGGAACCCAATTCCAACAATTGGTATCAGAGCACGCTTTGGTGTATGTTTCATGCATGAATTCGTAAAAACATAATGTGAATATATGATGGCATATGTTTTCGTCGGGGTTCGGCGTAGATCATGCATATGGATTGTGCTATGTATCGTCTTTTTGCAGGTGCCGCGCTAAATAGTAATCTGTGATTGCATGCATCTGGGGGTCGGACCCCGGATTTAATTTTTCATTGATTATTATTGTGGATTGTAAGGCTCTAGATGGGCGAGGGTGGGGGTTGACCATCCTCGGTTCCCTGGCCATAATTCTAGGATTGTCTTCTTTTCTTTCTAACGAAATTATACACGAACGAGCACTTGCTCGGAGCGTGTTAATTTTTCGGTCACAGGAAGAAGGAGATGATACTACATCCACGGTTCGGGCAAGCGGTACCATGACATGCAAAGACCCGGTGAAAGCGTGCATGTTGGCGATAAAGGGGATCGTCGTCAAAGATCGTGCAGAACGAAAGAGCGGGATATCTTGGATGTGCTATTCAGGTTCAGGGGTCGGACCCTGGACTTGATTCAGTTTGGATGTTTTTTTGTTGTTTCTCTTTATTTCGTATTTAGAGAACCCCGATGATAATATGATTATCTTGCTTGTGAGTTTGTCTCTAGATCAGGCTTAGAGTTAGTACTAAGATTATGGATTAATCGGTGTCTCTAAATGCTTCTAACACGTGTGAATCCGGTGGCTAGCTAAAAGGAAAGGTGGTAACCGCCCTCGTGGTAGTTCAGGTAGCCAAGTACTGTGCACCGAGATAGACGCAGTGTTAGATTTGTTTAGTGATAATTAACTAATGTCTCCATAAGGAGTATGATAACCCTAGTGGGATGCCCTTTCCCTACATGGTCCTAGCGACCAAGTTAGGTTAGGATTTCACTGTGTGATACCCGTTTCTAGATGACGTTTGATGATAGTATGAACTCATCACGATTTGGTTATGCCACCATTAGGTTGAGGTCCGACGGAGGTTGTCGGATGTCCCTATTTGGCCAGCATCGAAACCTGTAATGAGATGAGATCTATTATGACATCAGGCATCAAATTATGAACGAGGCGTCATCGTAGTGGGAGTCCTTTCCATATTGACCTTAGGCTAGGCTCCAGATCTTAGGATTATGGACAAACTAGTGAAGTATCGGGATCCTTGGAATCTATGTAATGTGATCCTTGCAAGAAAGGCGAAAGCTGAGTATTCAAGGTAGGGACTATGATATTTTCTGAGGATACTAATGCTTTGCGGGAAGGTTTATAATTCTAGTGGGAGCACGGTAGACCAGGGTCTAAGTCTAGGAGGTCGTGACCTTTCTAGATATGCATAAAACCTCATAAAAAAGGGATGTGTAAGAGGTTCCCTCCAAAGGGGAGCCCCTGGCCTCCATAATCAACCGGCTAAGGGTCTGGGTGGGAGGTACGCAGTTCGATATTCCCACCGGGTGGGAGCTGTGTTTCCTTCCATGCTGGTTCGCCTAGTGGTTTCCTTCGGGACATGGAGGATGCCGGTGGCAGTGGGTGATGGTTTTATCCTGCACCGCGGGAGCCTATGAACCCCTTGTCGACACCACCTAGATTTGTGGGAAGCATCCGAAAGCTTGTGTGAAGCCACTGTTGCTGCGCACGCGGGTCACATAAAGCTGGCCAAAAGGAGACTGGGAGGTCTTTCAGTTTACCATGGGTAATTCTGATGAAGACTGGGTTGTAAAAACCCCGTTGGCAGAAGCGGTTGCATGCTCTCACCGAGATGCTATCTCCAATTCAGGGCCGATAGTCTCAGTGCTCCAGCCCTGGGAATTTAGATTCCTGGATGTCTCCACTTGAGGTAGTGAAGACATAGCGGCTGGAGTAGACATTATCTATTTCTAAATTCTATGAAATAGATTGTAGTAGACCCTAACTATTGCTTTAAACCATTGTTTACAGAAATCATGACCAAGCTCGACCCCCTTGCCTCCATACTTAATGATAACAAACTTACGGGACCAAACTACGAGGACTGGAAGCGTAACCTAATGCTCGTCCTAAGGGTTGGCAAACACACAATTGCCCTAAGTACCCCTCAACCGGCCATGCCGGGACCAAGTGCAACTGAGGCCCAGTTAAAGGAATGGAAAGACTGGCTAGATGCTGATGAGATGTGCAAGTGCTATATTGTGGCATCCTTGCAGACCGTCCTTCTGAAGCAAGTTGAAGACATGGCCTTTGCTTCAGACATGATGCTCTACCTGAAGGAAATGTTCGAGGGTCGTAGTCGAGTAACTCGTTACCTGACCATCAAGAAATTGGTGTCCACGAAGATGGCAGAGGGGATTTTAGTTCGGGATCATATGCTGAAGTTGTTTGGCTATGTGAACGAGCTTGGTTCCTTCGATGTCATCTTGGATGCAGAGATCCAGACCGATATTTTCCTCGCGTCTCTGTCAGGAGCGTTTGAGGGCTTCGTTACCAACTTCAACCTTAATCGGTTGGAGATGTCTAACGCAGAGCTCCTAGCGGCGCTCCAGGCGTCAGAGGACGGGATAAAGGCAGGAGCCTAATCCCTAAACGTGGAGCGGAATTCTTCTCTGAAAACCAAGGGCAAGTTTCAGAAAAGAAAGTCTAAGAAGCACGTGAAGATGGGCCAGGTGCAGTTGCAGGTTCCCAAGCAGAATGGTCCGACGAAGCCCAAAGGAAAATGTTTTCGATGAGGCAAGAAGGGGCACTGGAAGGGCGACTGCCGCGTGACTCCCAAGAAGGCTGAGACAGGTATATCTCAAATCCACATAGTGGAATCCCTTGTAGCATCCAGTTGTTCTCCAGTTTCATGGATTGTGGATTCTGGTTCCACTAACCATGCTTGCAATAATTTGCAGGGGTTCAAGGAGACAAGAAAACTTAGTGAAGGAGAGATAATCCTAAGCATGGGAACTGAGACCGTGACAGAGGCTGAAGCAGTTGGAGATGTCATCTTGCAGTTCCTTGATGGAAGAAGTTTGTTACTTAGAGACATACTTTATGTACCGTTCTTGAGACGTAATTTAATTTTTGTTTCCTTATTGAATAATATGAAGGTTTTTCAGTTTTATTTGATGCTTCTGGTGTGTCAATTAAATTGAATGGTTTCTTTGTTTGTAAAGGAAAGATACAGAATGGTCTCTATGTAATTAACTCCAATCATAAGCAAGATAATATAACTGAAGCTTGTGTGATTAATTCATCTAAAAGGAAAAATCCCTCAGATAATCCAACACTCCTTTGGCATCTAAGGCTTGGACACATAGCCTCAGACAGGATTCACAGGTTGGTTAAGGTAGGACTTTTAAGTCCAAATGTTTCAGAAAGCCTACCGACGTATGAGTCTTGCCTGGAAGGCAAGATGACTAAAAGGTCTTTCCGAGCCAAAGGTAGCAGATCTAAAGAGGTATTGGAGTTGGTACACACTGATGTATATGGGCCCATAAGTATCCGTGCCATAGGAGGCTTCGAGTATTTCATCACCTTCACGGATGATCACTTGAGGTTTGGATACATATACCTAATGCGGCGGAAGTCTGAATCCTTTGATAAGTTCAAGGAGTTCAGAGCTGAAGCAGAAAAGTAGATGGGTAAAAGTATCAAGTCTCTTCGATCGGATCGAGGAGGCGAATACCTATCGGATGAATTTATTGGGTACCTGCGTGAGCATGGGATCGTATCCCAGTTGACTGCACCAGGGACACCACAATAGAACGGTGTATCTGAGAGGAGAAACCGAACTTTGTTAGACATGGTTCGGACTATGATGAGTTATGCAATATTGCCACCTAGTTTTTGGGGATATGCCCTAGAGACGGCAGCATATACTTTGACCTTGTTCCATCAAATTCAGTACCCCTAACTCCTTGGGAGCTGTGGTTGAAGCGAAAGCCAAGCCTACAGCACTTTAGGATTTGGGGTTGTCCAGCACATGTGCGAAAAGACAAACGAGATAAGATGGAGTTAAAAACTAAGGTATGTCTGTTCGTTGGGTATCCAAAAGGGACAAAGGGTGGTCTATTTTATGATCCTAAGGATAGAAAGATTGTCGTCTCGACGAACGCCGTATTCTTGGAGCAGGATTATTTAATAGACCATATGCCCACCAGTAAAGTAGCTCTTGAAGAATTGCTTGGTACTGATGGGAGTACACAGACAGAAAATGTAGTGGGAGCCGATACCACTAAGATTAATAGTACTGTAGAATCGACTCCTATGGAACCACCGCAGGTTCGTCGCAGTGGAAGGACCACAGGTGCTCCTGATAGATACATTGGAGAAGCCTTTATGGTTGATCCAGAGTTTCAGGAGAATGATCCTCTGAACTATGACGAAGCGATGGTATCCACTGACCATGCAGCATGGCAGGAAGCCATGGAGGCAGAACTGACATCGATGTCCCAAAATTCGGTCTGGACACTTGTAACACCACCTCACAACATTAAACCTGTTGGGTGTAAGTGGGTGTACAAAAGGAAAAGAGGTCCGGATGGTACCGTTGAGACTTACAAAGCAAGACTAGTCACTAAGGGTTATACCCAGCGAGAAGGGATCGACTATGACGAAACCTTTTCGCCAGTGGCTATGCTTAAGTCTATCCGGATCCTCTTATCCATTGCAGCCCATTAGGATTGGGAGATCTGGCAAATAGACGTCAAGACCGCATTCCTCAACGGGGATTTGGAAGAAGACATCTATATGTCTCAGCCTCCAGGCTTTGTCGCAAAAGGTCAGGAAGGTCTGGTGTGCAAGTTGCAAAGGTCCATTTATGGACTGAAGCAAGCATCCAGAAGTTGGAACATGCATTTTGATCAGGCTATCCAGTCTTATGGATTTGAACAGAACGTGGATGAACCATCTGTTTATAAAAGGAGCGATAAGACTGCAGTAGTTTTTCTAGTGCTTTACGTGGACGATATCCTGCTCATCGGAAATGATGTTGGAACGTTGTCTACAGTGAAGGTGTGCTTATCCTCTCAATTTGACATGAAAGACCTGGGTGAAGCGAGTTATGTTCTGGGGATCAAGGTAACTCGAGATCGCCAGAACAAGATTCTCTCGCTGTCATAGTCAGCCTACATAGATATTATCTTGGTCAGATTCAGTATGCACAACTCCAAGAAGGGACTGGTTCCATTCAGACATGGAATGAAGTTGTCCAAGGATCAGGGTCCTAAGACTCCTGAGGAGAGGGCAGAGATGCAGAAGATACCTTATGCTTCGGCTGTAGCGAGTCTGATGTATGCCATGCAGTGCACGAGACCAGATATATGCTATGCAGTAGGCATGATGGGCAGGTATCAGTCAAATCCGGGTCCAGGGCACTGGACTGCTGTGAAAAGTATACTCAAGTATCTCCGTAGGACGAGAGATTATGAGTTAGTTTACTCTTCACAGGAACTGATGCCGATTGGATATACAGATTCTGACTTTGCGTCAGATCCGAAATCCAGGATATCGACGTCAGGGTTTGTGTTTTTATTAGGAGGAGGAGCTGTCAGTTGGAGGAGCGTGAAGCAGGGATGCATCACGGATTCGACGACAGAGGCTGAGTATGTTGCGGCGTACGAAGCAGCTAAGGAGGCGGTGTGGCTCAAGAAGTTCCTTACGGACTTAGGATGCGTACCGGGAGCTCAAGATCCTATTGTCCTTTACTGCGACAATAGTGGAGCGGTAGCACAATCCAAGGAGCCAAGATATCACCAGAAGAGCAAGCATATCGAGCGGAAATACTACATTATCCGGGACTTGCAGAAGCGAGGGGAGGTAGCAGTGACTCAGGTGGCGTCTGCAGATAACATGGCGGACCCTTTCACAAAGGCGTTACCGACCAAGGCTTTTGAGAAGCACGTGGATGCCATGGGAGTTAAGACTGTTGTTCCTCGCTAGGCCAAGTGGGAGATTGTTGTAGCTCGTGTGTCCTTAGCATGGATTTTTTGTATTAACATTAATAAAGATGACTTTGGTTATTGCTTTAATTAGAATACTACTCTGGTATATGATAATACTCATATAATAAAAGGACCCTAGGGAACACAGTAGGCCACTGAGGCGCATGGACGATCTATGCTTGGGAGACCCAGTGGACTAGTTCTGTGTAGACCTAGAACTAGTTCACAGCTTAGGTGATGCCGGTCGCTTCACCGAGAATAAACTGTTGGCAGGTAGAGGATGTGGTGAAGTCTCCACCACGGGAACATGGGATTCCCATTCACCTGACCAAGCACGATGATCGTGTTGAACAGGAACCAAGACGGTGCACAGTTCAGTGATTCAGACACTGGTGCAGAAACCGTCTGACTACTATAGATAATTTGTCCTTAACCCTGAAGGACCATGCTCATTGGGCCAACCAGTTGAGTGGTGCTTTGATGTGCCAACGTGTGCGGACCTTCCATAGTCCAATACCATGGTACGTTGGGTTACCCGGCTGGCGCTTGAGTCACATGTAATCCCTACAGGTTATCCGACGTCCAGTGTTGGATGGGTGCGTTTTGATGAGTCAATCTGTCCACACAGTTAACCCAGGCCTGGTGGTTGTCAGTATGACTGACGATGTTCCGGATGCTAGGCATAGCACCGGAAGGTGTGTGGTGTTATAGATGACAAGTCATCAAACCCTAGTCAGATGATCGATCGGGATCTGACGGTGCTCCCCACCGCCCGAGTCGTATCATGGCACCAGTAATAGGAGGGATAAGGATTATCGGAGTATAGTAGAGAACAGGGTTACGAGGGAGTAGCATAAGTTTAGGATCACTAGAGTTCAACTCGCGTCGCACTCTGGGTGGCTACGCGGGTTAATCGGATTATGGCTGATTAACGAAACTTTCGGTGTATCACCGGAACAGTTAATCAGTGATCCAGTTGGAGCTAGAGATCCCGAACCCTGAAGGTTCCACCCTGTCGTTGCGTATAGGAATTGTTCCCCGACCTAGTTGGATACGTTGGATGCGAAGTAGCGCGATGGAGCACAAGCCCGGAGCCAAAGAACCTAATTCACATGTGTTATAGGCCATAGGAGTATTTTGGTAAATACTAAAATATGGCTCAGAACATATTGAATATGGATCTTAGATTGAGTGGAATAATTCCAGGAGCTCACATGCGCTGACGGAACTCGATTCCGAGTAGCGCACCTCACTCAGTCTCACTTTTAGATTTCCGCTTTTCGTGAAGGGCGTTTTCGTCCGGACTTCACGATAGACACCTGGAAGACCTAAATCCGATCCCCCCTCATCCCTATCCACCTAAGGGCCGGCCCTAGGCTCCTTGGAGCCATGGAAGATCGGCCCTATAAAGGAAATAGGGAGGGGAGGGGCCGGCCTAATGGTTCTACTCCCTCCCCTCCAAAAATCCGACCCCTAGTCCCCCTCCTTTGTGGTTTCGGCCAAGGAAAAGAGAGGAAGAAGAAGGGAGAAGGAAGAGGAATGAAGGATAAGGAAGAAAGGAGAAAGAGGAGGAGAAAATCTCGCGGCTCGCCATCATCTTCGCAACGGATTCCTCCGTCGGCTCGTAATCCCTGCACTCAGAGACGGGATTTCGAGGATTCTTCAATTCGCAAAGGACAATGTGATATCCGACAGTTTCCCTTGCGATTCAAGTGTGGTTCTTCATCGTTCCGTAATCTCCGGATCATAGATCCATAAGGTATGATGAATCTAAACACCTAAGTAGATGCATGCATGTCTTCCGTAGATCGTAGTATGCCTCTAGGGTGTCCGCACATATGCTAAGATCATAGATTTGCATGTAGATTGTTTTGTATCACAAATTGTAATGAAACATACACCGTATGATCTTCGGATCTCTCTTTTTGCTTCCGCTGCGACTCTGATTAGCGGAACCCAATTGCAACACCTTTCACACCCCCGTCCTTCACGGACCCCTCGACCCGCCCTTCACGCCCACAGTGATCACCCCCTTCCCCCTCGATCCGTCCTTCACACCCCCTCTACCCCCTTTTCCGGCCCAGATCCTCCGGCGTCCCCAAATCAAGCAACCCGCGATTTCCCCAAATCATTCATTGGCCCGATATGGAAATCATTCAGTTACCAAATTCTCTCGCTTCAATTTCATTCACCACAAAGCCTTCAAGAGAGGCTGAAGGCAGGCTGTAATCGTGCATATGGTATCTACCCTTCAAGAGAGGCTGAAGGCAGGCCGTGATCGTGCAGGGTAAAGGCAGAATTTTGGTTCTTGGTCCTTCCTGGTATGGACTCTCTCTCTCTCTGTCTTTCTACAAACAGCAGAATTTTGGTTTTTCGCCCTTCCTTACTTTGCTTATAATCCCTGTTTTTTTTCCAACGACCTCAAGGCGTGGACCAATCCGAGGTGAGATTCCTTTAAATTCAATGCTTTTCATCCTGACCGCTGTCCCTTGGTTCTATTTTTTAAATATAATAATGTCATAATGTTGTTGATCCAATGTCGTGTATGTGTTTGATTGTGTCAAGAATTTAGGAATTTCCATTCCGACAACAGAGGAACAATATTCTCTATGATGTTGCTGTAGAAAAAAAAGATTTGCATATTTTCTCTTTCGTCGATCTAAAAATAAACACGGTAAGGTGTTCCAATTTTTTGTTTCCATTTTTTTGGGTGCAAGTGAGATCAACAATTAATTCTTTGGCTTCCAATTTTTTGGTTGCAAGTGAGATCCAATGCAAAAACTATGACTTCAACAAAGTTTCGATATCATTTTTGCTGTTTTGATTTATTTTGCTGATTTTGCTTATTTCGAACAACAAATTTGCAAAAATAAAAAGAGCAAATTTTCTTAGCTTTCTTTGTCTGCATGCAACTGAACATGAAGGTTCTCCCGAATTCTGCGGCCCGATTGATATGGCAGCGTGCAACTGGTGGCTGAAACCCACTACCGACCTTAAAGTTGTTTCTCCACATGTTGCACGCTGCCACGTCAATCGGGCCGTACTGAATCGGGAAAACCTTCGGGCTTAAAAGC
Source organism: Chamaelirium japonicum (assembly GCA_947650365.1). Classification (NCBI taxonomy): domain Eukaryota; kingdom Viridiplantae; phylum Streptophyta; class Magnoliopsida; order Liliales; family Melanthiaceae; genus Chamaelirium; species Chamaelirium japonicum. The sequence continues at coordinate 59,441,260 of OX393553.1, forward strand.
ATTGTCACTGACATGCAAAGGGTATCTCGGTGCACCGCCGAGAGACCCATATCTTTTATACTTTTTTATAAGAAAACATTCGGGCTTAATAGCATTGCCACTGACATTCAAAATCAATCCGAGGTGAGATTCCTTTAAATTCAATGATTTTCATCCTGACCTCTGTCCCTTAGTTGTATTTTTTTAATAGAATAATGGCATAATGTTGTTTTGCTCAATCATCTCATTCATTTGCTTGATAATTGCATGGACTTCAAACATCTCATTCCTTTGCTTTTCTTTTTCTTTATTTTTTTTTAAAGTATTTTGCTTTCATTTACATCAAATTAATTTTGGATGTGGTATTATGCATTTATGATGAAGTTTAAATAAAGTTTTTATAATTTTTGGGGTGTGAGGGTATCTAACTCAAGTCTTTCTCCTTTAATTAGGATGTTAAACCTCACACTCCATTGTTAAACCTCATTTGCCTGTCGGTTCGGATTGAGTGCGATGCACGGGTCGGGTATGGGTGCAACGGACGACTGTGACTTGGGCGGCAGACGATGGGGCAGAAGATTTGGGTTCGGGGGTTGGGCGGGTGGGGCGGGTGGGGGTGGGGTGGGGTTTGCCCTCTTCGTGCCAATCTGGGGGTGTCGTGTTGCCGAAGCGGGCCGTTGCATTGCTGACAGGTGTGTTGCCACCGAAGGCGGCCCGCTGCAGTGCCGACAGGCACGGGCATGCACTAGTTAGAAACATTGGAGAACGATTTTGTTCCAATTGGACCATCACCCTCTCTCTAATTGGTCCATTTAGAGAGCTTTTGATCATTTCACCATGATGAATAGTGCAAAATGACATACATACTCTAGAAACAATCCAATGAGATAGAGGATGATGCTCCAACCTCTTTAAAGAGTTTGGAACAAAGTGGTTCTCCAAACTCGGTGATCGATTTTTCCCCTCTCTCTTATAAAGTGTCTACAATTTTTGGCGTGAAAGTATATTATGTAAATATTTATTTTTATCAATATACTGGTAGGGGTCTAGACCAAACCCCCTGTATCAGGATAGCATTTTTGCTATCCGATTGCTTTGCTACACTTGCCTACAGCCCAATCATGGCATGTAGGGATGGCAGCGGTGCGGTTTAAAATTGAAAACCGCAGTAAACCGCACCGCATGGTGCAGTTTTGGTTTGCCAAAATATAAAACCGTCGCGGTGCGGTGCGGTTTCGGTTTTCGGTTTCGGTGTAGCGGTGCGGTTTCGGTTTTGACCAAAACCGCACCGTTTAAGCCTTTATAATGATAAACCGCGGTGCACTGCACCACACCGCACCATATGGTGCGGTTTCGGTTTTACATAATGGTCAACCGTCGCGGTGTGGTGCGGTTTCGGTGTTGCGGTGCGGTTTCGGTTTTGTCCAAAACCGCACCATTGCCATCCCTAATGACCGCGACATGATATAAACAAAGGGCATAACAGGGACTACACTTGCTACCGGAATGCACTTACCTACTATGTCTTTTTTTGGGGCTAGGTGGAAGACCACGATTGGGCCATAAGCAAGTACATCAAAGCAATCGAGTAGCAAAAAATGCTCTCCTCGAAAAAAAGTCCCTCAAAAAAAAAAAAAATTGAAACCACCAATACGAGTTCCTAATAAGTGCATTTTATGGGCTGATGCAATGCGCATCCGATGCAGAGTAAGATACCTGATAATCCTTAGAGATGATTGGTGCAGTACAAGATTGGATTCAAACTTGGTTAAGCCAATGAAGTTAGTTGTCATCTTCAAGTTTAACATAGAACCCAATTAGAGAATTAGCAAAGACCTTTTTATTTTTTGGGGGGATAGTTGTCATACCTATCCGGTTAGAGCGGTACTTGTTAGTGTCAACGCACAAGAAAGCCTATGGTTCCAAGCATGCAACGGTCGCATTAATACAATTATTTTTGTCTAAGACTGGTCTGAAAATTTGCACGCAGGAGCACCACATTATTAAGCGTGTAACGCTTGAAAAAATAATATTAAGAGATGTATTATTCCATGGGGCAAAGAGTATGTATAACCAAGTTCATGGGCACCAACCACCAATAGATAAAGTGGGACTAAAGCAGAGAAAGATGCACAAAGACAAAGAAAATTTTATATATATATATGCGGCATGCGGTAAGTGCGGCATCACACCGCAACCGTCTGATGCACCCGTTGTGTGCATCACATGCACGCAGCGGTGCATCAGACGGTTGTAGTGCAGTGCCGCACTTACCGCATGCCGCATTACAGCATGCCCGTATATATATATATATATATATATATATATATATATATATATATATATATATATATATATATATACACGTCGTGCGGTGTCGCATCGCAGCCGTCTGATGCACCACTGCGTGCATCACACGCACCACATCGGTGCATCAGACGGCTGCGGTGCGACGCCGCACGCACCGCACGCCGCATCCTAACACGTGTCTCTCTCTCTCTCTCTCTCTCTCTCTCTCTCTCTCTCTATATATATATATATATATATATATATATATATATATATATAGATATAGAGTAGTGATACATTGCGGCGGGTATCATGCGGGCTTAACGTGCGGCCACCCCCTTCGGGGGTATTTTCGGGATTTTTTTTTTTTGGGGATTGATCACCCACCCTTGGATTGGACACACAAAAAAGTTTAGTCCAATCCAAGACTTGTAGGCTGTCCAAATGTGTTGATCTTTTATCGGTCGTTCAATTCTTTCGCCATTTTGATCAACACATTTGGACGGCCTATAGGTCTTGGATCGGGCTGAAATTTTTTGTATGTCCAATCCAAGGGTGGGTGATCAATTCCCAAAAAAAAAAAATCCCGAAAATACCCCCGAAGGGGGTGCCGCACGTTAAGCCCGCATGATACCCGCCGCAATGTATCACTACTCTATATATATATATATATATATATATATATATATATATATATATATATATATATATATATATATATATATATATATAGGGGACTGGGCGCCTGGACCTCAGGTGCAGCGTCAATGCTGCACCCGAGCCTCTACGCGCGCCACGTGTCCCCGGAATCAGCGCGAGATCCGGCCGTCCGGATTTTAAAACCGCGGGACGAACCTCAGTCGTCCGATTGCCTTGATCGAACGGGAGATCCGGCTGTCCGGATTTAAAATACGCGGGATCTCGCGCAGCCGTCCGATTGCCTTGACCCAACCGTCTGATTCGTGCATCGCACCCCCGCCCGGCATTTCAATTGGGCCGGGTGATTCCTATCCGTTCGATCGAGGGAATCGAACGGACAAAAACATTTTTCGCTGTTACTGTAGCGGCTACAGTAACAGCGAAAATCGATTTTATACATTCAATTCCCTTGATCGAACGGATGGTAATCACCCGGCCCAATTGAAATAACGGACGGGGGTGCGCTGCACGGATTAGACGGCGGGCGGGGATGTGCTGCACGAATCAGACGGTCGGGTCAACAGAATTGGACGGCTGTGCGAGATCCCGCATTTTTTAAATCCGGACGGCCGGATCTCCTGTTCGATCGAGGCAATCGGGCGGCTGAGGTTCGTCCCACGGTTTTAAAATCCGGAAGGCCAGATCTCGCGCTGATTCCGTGGACATGTGGCGCGCGCAGAGGCTCGGGTGCAGCGTGTTGGAAATAATTCTCTGGCAGAGGCCCATAGCGGAAGCAAAGAGAAGGTCTGAAAACCGGGAGCGGTATGCGTTACATATCAAATTTTTCATCGAAACGATCTACACGTGCGTGTATGAATCTAGCATGACAACTACGCGAACCCCTAATGTCGATCTAACGTGAAAGAACAATCTAGCATACATGCATGTTCTATCTATGCTAGATCTACATGTTAAAGATCATACCTGCGTGCGGATTCTTTCACCGCGACAAATTTCTTCTTTGTCGATGGAGACGGGCTCGGATCTGCTTGATATAGCTTCGGTGCAATGGCTATAACTTTCTGTTCTGAACTCGGATTGATCTAAAATTCGGACTGCAGGTAGCCAACTTCGAGACGCAACTTTTACAATAAGTTTTATCTCGTTTGGACTTCTGTAGCTCCCGAAATCACAGAAACAATATTGATTTTCTGTGCAGATTCTGGACAGCAAAAGGTTACGGGAGATGCCTTCTAGTTCACCCGATCTCACACCATGCATGGCACCTCGTCGATGGATCTCTGAGTGCCTCCATCCGACGAGCCTTCTCCTTCTACGAAACACCACTCGAGGAAGACGAGTCGCAATCTAATGGCGCAAGCAAGGGAGAGAGAGAGAGACGAGAGAGGAGAAGATAAGAGAGGAAAGGGGGCAGCTAGAGTTTCCCCATGGCATGGCCGGCCCTTAGGGCTCGCATTGCCGACCCCCCTCTCTCCTTTTCCCTTATATAGGGCCGGCCTATCCATATGGATAAGGATAGTACGAATAAGTTTGACTGATTCAAACCTTTCCCTATATATCTCTTCTTTTATCTCTATCTTTTCCTTGGTTTTGAAAACGGTCAAAACCAGCCCATTTTCTATGCCGCATCACTGGCCCATTCATTGGAGGCAACAATCTCCTGAAACCAATGGGGCCGGCCTTGACCAGTCTCCCAACACTTAGGGCCGGCCCCCCTAGTGCATAGTGGTGCATGGTATGACCAAAACGCCCTTATGTTACTAGTCGACAGTTCCTTGTGTACGAGACTTTGCAAGGCACACATAAGTGAAGTGCACTAGTGATTTCACTCTTCTCTGAGGTTCCCATAGGGTGTCCCTAGTGAAGTCAACTAGTTAACTCGCAATATGTCCTGCTGCTTCGCACCCATGTGTTAGAGTCCACTTATGGCAAGGAATTACTACATGCGTCTCTGCACTAACCTAGGGTTTCACCTTAGTGCACACACGTAGCTACGCATCTACCGTGCACTAGTGTGAAGCACTCACGGAGCGTAGGCTTGGAATTCTCACTTCCTCTAATTACGTTCTGTGTTTCGAGAAGATGGTATAAGAACCGTACATAATGTCGATAAGGTAGAACCTTCAGGGACCAGGGTTCATGGCTTCCAACTTATACTCGATCGACACACTACCCGAGTGTACCATCGATCCTCTGAGTCCGAGTTAACTTGAGTGGCCACCCAGAGTGCGATGCAGGCTGCACTCCAATTCCCCCGGACTCACTATGTTCTCCTTTATACCCCTGCTCTCCGCTTAGTATGGTAAACTTGTTGTCCCTCCATTTGGTACCATGATGCAACTTGAGCGGTGGAGAATACCGTCAGACTCGAGTGCTCATATGACTCGGTTCCTTCCAGGTTGACCACATACATCGTACCTCCGATTACTCTTCCGAGCAACCGGATCCGTCACCAGTCTATTTTCTTATGACCACCTGGCCAGGGTTTAATATGACGTAGATCAAACTAAGGAACACACCTCCCGTTAGGGGTGTGGATAGCCTGCAGGAGTGACACGCTAATGCAACACCGGCCGAGAAACCCAGTACACCGTGGTTTTGGATCACTGCATCCGAATCCTCACACGTTGGTGCGCCAAAGCACCACACAACTGGTTAGTCCACCAGACATGGTTCCTCAGGGTTTAGGATCGTTTTACCCTAAGTAGAAACACGATTTAAAGCACCGGTGTCTGTGGGGGGAAATTTCCGAGCTGCCTTGATCGGGAACCCCACCCCACAGCCTTGATTGAATTTGATGGTTTGTAGAGTTAGAGAGATAGGAGAGTAGATAGAGAGAATAAAGAGTGATGACACAAGGATTGGTGACGGAGTTCAGTCTTACGACCTACGTCTCCGGGCGAGAGGTGCCACCTGATTTTCACTATAATTTGAATATAAAGGGGTTGAGCGTTCTCTCGACAGGCCGAGAGAAGCTTTTTACAGTGAGGGTTGCACGGAGCAACAAGAAAAGAAACTTGGAGGGGAGAAGTAAGCTCTAGCTCTAAATCTTCTCTTCCTCTGATTGAATGACCAACCCCCTTCCTGGATGCCTTGGGGGTCCTTTTATAGCGTAGGCGCGTGCCCGATATGGCAGTGATGATGTGGCGCTGATGACGTGGCACTGGTTCTGGGCCTCCTTGCTGGGCCCTTATTGGGCCGTTGTTCGGGCCCAATAAGGGGTAGGGCTTGATCTGCGAGCCTCGTAGAGTGGGCCCATGTGAGCCCAGGCGGGCTTACCCATTTGGGCCGTTGCGCGGGCCCATGCTGCTCTGATCTGGTCCGGTACAATTTTTGCACCCACAGTTACCCCCTCCCAGTCGGGTCAGGACCCCCTGGGTCGGCTGGGATTCCATGGTGCAAACGCTTTAGGATCCTGGCGCGGTTGGCGAGGGTTGTCGGTGCCGCGGTTCGTATTAGCAGGGCCTTCTTCCGCCGATGCCGAGACCCTTTTTGGCGCGAGCCAAAAAGTCTCGGTTTTGCGAGGGGGTGTTTCCGAAAAAACAGTGCGTTTTCCGACCGAGTGGATACCGAGAGGGTACCGAGTGCATACCGAGTGGGTACCGAGAGCATACCGGGTGGGTACCGAGACCCTTTTGGTGCAAGCCAAAAAGTCTCGGTTTTCCAAGGGGGTGTTTCCGAAAAGGCAGTGCGTTTTCCGACCGAGTGGATACCGAGAGGGTACCGAGTGCATACCGAGTGGGTACCGAGAGCATACCGAGTGGTTACCGAGAGGGTACCGAGAGCATACCGAGAGCCTTTTCCTTTCTTTAGTTCTCTCTTTCCTTATTTTACTTCGCTCTTTCCTTATCTTTGTATTTCGTTCACGTGAGAGCGTGAGAGAGCAGCCCGCTGAGCCCGCGCCACAATCTCCTCAAAAAGAAAGACACTGCATTCAAGGCTTGCATTCACGTGAGGCTGTGGGGCGGGGTTCACTGCACCCCGCTCTCTCTCTTTCCATTCTTTGGCTCTCAAATGGGAGATGGGCGTCCCTCTCTCTCTCTGTCTTTCCTTTCTCTCTCTCACTTTTTCTGCTTCTTCTTCTCCACGGGTCACGCGGGCTCGGGCTACAGCGGCAGCGGTCGGACACCGGTGTGGGTGCTGCAGCGGTGGCCGGTCGTAGGCGGTGGCCGATTGGCGCGCAGAGCGGCGGGCTGGCGCAGGCTCAGCGGTGGTGGCTGGCTGGCGCAGCGCAGCCGCTGGCGGGGTCCGGCTGTCAGCGACAGACGGAGGCGGTGCGGAAGCGGTGGTCGACGTGTGACTCCGGGCGCGGGGCGCGGCTGCAGGGGTCGGCCGTCGGCGGCTTCGGGCACAGGCCCCGGCCGGGTCGGAGAAGGGCGTGGGTGTTCCCCCCTTCTCTTCTTCTTTTTCTCTGTTCTTCGGTGAGAGAGCAGACGTCTCTCTCTCTTTTTCCTTTCTCTCTCTCTCTTCCCATTCTTTCTCTCTCTTTCCTTCTCTGTGGCGATCCGTGCGAGAGAGAGCGGGTGCGAGAGAGAGCCTTCGGCAAGAGAGAAGGTCCTCGCGAGAGAGAGCGGGTGCGAGAGAGAGCCTTCGGCGAGAGAGAAGGTCCTGGCGAGCGAGAGCGGGTGCGAGAGAGATCCGTGCGCGAGGTCCTTCCTCTTTCCATCTCTCTTGTGCTGTGCTACGGGTCGGACGGCTGTAGCAACAGCGGTGGTCGATGTTGGGTGCGGACGGCAGTGGCTGGAGGATGCGCATGGAAGCCGTTGTCATGCGAGGAGGGACACCCAGGTGTGGTTCGCTGACCCCCTCGGGGTTGGCTTGGGCTGCTGCAAAGAGGACATGCGGGGTTGCCTCGGGTCGCTGTGAGACAGCACACACGGAGGGGTCGCCTCGGTCCACTGCGAGACGGAGTGCGCTACAGGGGAGGACGAGTTAGGTTCGTCATCGTCGTCGTGTGACGAATTACATGAGGAGAATGCACGGGAGGGTGTTTGGTTCATTCGACCCCCTATTCCCATTATGATCGGTTGTCACCAAGAGCATTTACGTATGGGCCGGGAGAGGTGCGAGTTCTTCTTTCATACCCGGCGCTCGGCCTGATACGAGTTGGGCGCGTAACGAATCAAATTGAGGGCTCGAGCGTAACCGTCATTACCGTGTAATTATTCTGGTGCTAATCTTTGAAGAAAAAGACCTTGAGTCCTTCTGACAGTCATAACTTTTCATACGCATGTCGGATGAATGTGTATAAGGTGCCGTTGTGTAGGCATCGAAAAACCGGTCAAAGTGGACGTGAAACATCATACACTTTGACGAGTAACTTTTCCGGTAATCACCTTCATAAAGAGATGACTCTAAAGAACGCATTGGCCAAGTGTCCTACGCGCGTCTTGGAGAGGCATCGATACGTGGTAACTCATCCGTCTCTGTTCGACACCCAACTGCACCTAGTTACTGTATTCACTAGGGACTGCAGTCGGGCCCTAGTGATGACGCGACGGTTACCACGAGTCCACCCCCAGATAAGAAGGAGGAATTTTGCTTGTGAAGTTTGTACGGCCAACTCAATAGGTTAGGTTGAGATGCTATTCAACCAACCCAATGGAAGATAACTCTTCGTCTTTGGCTGATCCTTGTGTGCGAATGCCACTTGAATTAGATTGACTAATAAGTTTGGATGGCGCCGAGCACCCCCCCTCTCGGTTTGCTGTCGAAGCCGAGGGGTGGGCTGCTGATGGTGTGCCGTCGCGCCCTCCCCACTTGGTTTTCCGTGCGAAACCGAGGGGGGTCGCTTGTTGATGCCGACACACACCCCCTCTCGGTTTTCTGATGAAACCGAGGGGTGTGTTGCTGATGGTGTGCCGTCGTCCCTTCCCCACTCGGTTTTTGTGCGAAACCGAGGGGGGGCTGCTTGTTGATGCCGACACACACCCCCTCTCGGTTTTCTGACGAAACCGAGGGGTGGTTGCTTGTTGATGCCGACACCCCATTATTGGGGCTGCTAGAAGAGGCCAAAAAGTGTCGGTATTGAAAGTAGTGTATTTTTCGAATTTCAGTCCCCTTTGAAACCGACACTTTTTCGGTAAAACGCTGGTGCGTGGGGATGTCGGCGAGGGACAATGCTATATTCGAGGGGGTTTCTTAGAGATAATCTAGGATGATGCCGCATGATGGCCAGCCAGTCTTCACCCAAAGTACTACCGCACCTGGTTACTGTATTCGTCAGGTACTACGGTCAGGTGAGGGTGTTGACTTAGCCAGGATCAAGGAAGCACCATTTTATCCCGTGTTACCCACCGTCGACTGCACCAGTGTGGATACACGCACTGACAGAGTTAGACCAACCACTGACAGAGTCGCCTCGGACTTTGTCTTCGAATGCCAAGGGCTGGGCCTTGGGCTTGTAGAGTGTCGAGGCGTTGGTCGCCTCGAACTTTGTCTTCAAGTGCCAAGGACTGGGCCTTGGGCTCGTAGAGTGCCGAGGCATTGGTCGCCTCGGACTTTGTCTTCAAGTGCCAAGGACTGGGCCTTGGGCTTGTAGAGTGCCGAGGCATTGGTCGCCTCGGACTTTTATCTTCGAGTGCCAAGGGCTAGGCCTTGGGCTTGTAGAGTGTCGAGGCATTGGTCGCCTCGGACTTTATCTTCGAGTGCCAAGGGCTACGCCTGGGGCTTGTAGAGTGCCGAGGCATTGGTCGCCTCGGACTTTATCTTCGAGTGCCAAGGGCTAGGCCTTGGGCTTGTAGAGTGCCGAGGCATTGGTTACCTCGGACTTTATCTTCGAATGCCAAGGGCTGGGCCTTGGGCTTGTAGAGTGCCGAGGCATTGGTCGCCTCAAGCTTTGTCTTCAAGTGCCAAGGGCTGGGCCTTGGGCTTGTAGAGTGCCGAGGCGTTGGTCGCCTCGAACTTTATCTTCGAGTGCCAAGGGCTAGGCCTTGGGCTTGTAGAGTGCCGAGGCATTGGTTACCTCGGACTTTATCTTCGAATGCCAAGGGTTGGGCCTTGGGCTTGTAGAGTGCCGAGGCATTGGTCGCCTCAAGCTTTGTCTTCAAGTGCCAAGGGCTGGGCCTTGGGCTTGTTGAGTGCCGAGGCGTTGGTCGCCTCGAACTTTGCCTTCAAGTGCCAAGGGCTGGGCCTTGGGCTTGTAGAGTGCCGAGGCGTTGGTCGCCTCGAACTTTATCTTCGAGTGCCAAGGGCTAGGCCTTGGGCTTGTAGAGTGCCGAGGCATTGGTTACCTCGGACTTTATCTTCGAATGCCAACGGCTGGGCCTTGGGCTTGTAGAGTGCCAAGGCATTGGTCGCCTCAAGCTTTGTCTTCAAGTGACAAGGGCTGGGCCTTGGGCTTGTAGAGTGCCGAGGCGTTGGTCGCCTCGAACTTTGCCTTCAAGTGCCAAGGGCTGGGCCTTGGGCTTGTAGAGTGCCGAGGCGTTGGTCGCCTCGGACTTTGTCTTCGAGTGCCAAGGGCTGGGCCTTGGGCTTGTAGAGTGCCGAGGCGTTGGTCGCCTCGGACTTTGTCTTCGAGTGCCAAGGGCTGGGCCTTGGGCTTGTAGAGTGCCGAGGCATTGGTTACCTCGGGCTTTGTCTTCGAGTGCCAAGGACGTCTCCTTGAACTTGGTGCATGTCAAAGCGGCGACGTCTGCCTTGGACTTATTCTCATCGCCTCGGATAAGTATAGTTGATAGTTTAGCTTGACCTGGATTGTCAGGAGCATTTTTATCTGACTTTCGCCTTGAAAGGGCGTAGCCGAATTGCCTTCGAGCTTCCGACTTGAATGGGCGGAATCGAAGGTCTTTGGTTGACCTGGGTTACCAGGAGCCTTTTTATCGGACTTTAGCCTCGAGAGGGCGTAGCCGACTTACCTTCGAGCTTCCGACTTGAATGGGCGGAATCGAAGGTTTTTGGTTGACCTGGGTTACCAGGAGCCTTTTTATCGGACTTTAGCCTCGAGAGGGCGTAGCCGAATTGCCTTCGAGCTTCCGACTTGAATGGGCGGAATCGAAGGTCTTTGGTTGACCTGGGTTGCCAGGAGCATTTTTATCGGACTTTCGCCTTGAAAGGGCGTAGCCGAATTGCCTTCGAGCTTCCAACTTGAATGGGCAGAATCGAAGGTCTTTGGTTGACCTGGGTTGCCAGGAGCCTTTTTATCGGACTTTAGCCTCGAGAGGGCGTAGCCGAATTGCCTTCGAGCTTCCGACTTGAACGGGCGGAATCGAAGGTCTTTGGTTGACCTGGGTTGCCAGGAGCCTTTTATCGGACTTTAGCCTCGAGAGGGCGTAGCCGAATTGCCTTCGAGCTTCTGACTCGAATGGGCGGAATTGAACTTCGAGAGATTTGATTTTGAGAAAAAAAAAGACACTTTATTGATATAACGAAGTTGCAGTTACACTTTTCCAGAAGTTGCCCAGCGGGCGTTACGATTATGCATCCATGTATTACATTGACTTTTTTTTTTCTACTGCTGCTGCCTTTACTTCTCTCGACCTGGTTCCTTGTTAGCGAGGTAGCCATCGAGCCGCCCTTCCTGGATCAGGTCTTCGATGTGATGCTTTAGCTTCCGACATGTAGAGGTTGGGTGGCCATGGCTGCGATGAAACTCACAGTAGGCTGTCGTATCTCCCGCCTGGTCAGAATTTGGAGGGAGAGGCTGTGGCCACTTGCAAAAGGGCTCGTTCTGTAAGTAGGCGAAGATGTCTTCAATGGAGGTGTTCAGCTCAGTGAACACCCTTTGCTCCCTTGGAGTTCGCCTCTTTTCTACTGGAGGGGCTTTCAGATCTTCATTGTACCTTTTGGCCTGGGCCTTTTGGTCGGACACAGCATGGGCAGACTTCTTGTAGCGTGCTTCATTAGGAGCTTCATCATCTTTCTTATGTCGGGAGTCACGATACTCGCGGGGCTCGCGTAGTCTTCTGGCCTGCTGATTGTCTTCCACCTCTATCTCCCGCTGTACGCGCTTGAACATTGCCTCTAAGGTACTGGGAGGGTACCGGATGAAGTCGGTGTAGACGTGGAGCTCTGGCCGGATAGCATTCTGGACTGCCAGCATGATGGCCTCCTCATTATGGGACCGACCGGTGAGCTCAGAGTGCTCATTACGAAACCTCATCGTGAAGCTCCTTAGAGACTCATTGGAGCCCATCTTCAGCCGGTAGAGTGTATCCAACTTCTTTTCTGGCTTTAAGTTTAGCCGATAATGGTCCATGAAAAGTTCAGCCAACTCTTTGAATGTGGCCACCGTACCGGTAGGCAGCGTGTAGTACCAGTCGAGGGCAGGTCCCTCGAGACTTCCCGCGAACATATGACAAAGGATATGATTCTCATACTCATACGGCGTCAGGGCCTGCTTGTAGGCTAGGATATGGAGAGCAGGGTCTCCCTTGATGCAGTTAAACTTTGGCAGGCTCGGTGTTCGCCAACCCATAGGAAATGGGGTTACTAGAACTTGGGGATGCAGTGGCCCCACCGAGGTGATTAGCTGTCTACGGTCTTGATGACGGCGTCCCATGTCGGCGGCATGCCTTAATCGGTTTAGCATCTCGCGGGCATTTGTTGCTTTCATGTGCGGAGGGATAGAACGTCCAGTGGACCTTGTTGATTGAGGCGATCCTTCTCGGCGATAACTTAGTGTACCGTCGACATCGAGGCGATCCCACACCGTTTGCCTTGGTGCTTGTGTGGATACCTGACGCCTCTCGATCCGCGGCACATATGGTTCTTCAAGATGATGACTCGCAGCTGGGTGAGTCTTCAGTGGGCCTTCAGTCGCAGCGGGAGAGTTGAGGATCATAACCCCCGCCCTCTCAGCTGCATTCTTCAAGGAGTCTCTCTCTTGTTCGAGGGCCGCATTCTTCTTGATGAGATTTAACAGCTGGAAGTCAGCAGCCGAGATCTCATATGTAGCCTGAGGCTCGTTCCCTTGAATAGCAGGTTCTTTGCCGGACCGACGCCTCGGGGATGATGGGTCTCGCCGATCGCTGTGCCCTTCTGGAAGGCTGCCTTGCGGCCCCAGTCGTTCCCGAACATTTCTTTGGTTGGTTGCAACCGAGACTTCTTGTTCTTCTTCGATCAGCATATCGTTTGTTCGTTTAGCACCCACCTTTGGTGGGTTAGTGCTGGCCTTCACCATCGAGCGTGTTGATGTCGGCGTGATGATGGCGTTGATGTTGATTTGGATGAGGACTTGTGGCTCGTCACCGCAAGCTGAATAGGAGTCGGTAGAGGTGTGGGTAAGACCTCTAACGATATCCCACAGACGGCGCCAAAGATTGTGGGGGGAAATTTCCGAGCCACCTTGATCGGGAACCCCGCCCCACAGCCTTGATTGAATTTGATGGTTTGTAGAGTTAGAGAGATAGGAGAGTAGATAGAGAGAATAAAGAGTGATGACACAAGGATTGGTGACGGAGTTCAGTCTTACGAACTACGTCTCCGGGCGAGAGGTACCACCTGATTTTTACTATAATTTGAATATAAAGGGGTTGAGCGTTCTCTCGACAGGCCGAGAGAAGCTTTTTACAGTGAGGGTTGCACGGAGCAACAAGAAAAGAAACTTGGAGGGGAGAAGTAAGCTCTAGCTCTGAATCTTCTCTTCCTCTGATTGAATGACCAACCCCCTTCCTGGATGCCTTGGGGGTCCTTTTATAGCGTAGGCGCGTGCCCGATATGGCAGTGATGATGTAGCGCTGATGACGTGGCACTGGTTCTGGGCCTCCTTGCTGGGCCCTTATTGGGCCGTTGTTCGGGCCCAATAAGGGGTAGGGCTTGATCTGCGAGCCTCGTAGAGTGGGCCCATGTGAGCCCAGGCGGGCTTACCCATTTGGGCCGTTGCGCGGGCCCATGCTGCTCTGATCTGGTCCGGTACAATTTTTGCACCCACAGTGTCTACTCACCGATCTGTGCACCGCGTTGGTTTCGTTCGGCCAATGACACTGTGCTTGGTAATGACCGTGGTGGAGACACCCACGCTCTGTCATCCCAACAGCTTATCCGGATATGACAACCAACCCTAATCAGAGCTGTGAATGTATTTAGGTTACATGGGACCAGTCCCTTGAGTCTCCCACTCAAGAGGATTATCATGTAGCCATGACTCTCTGTTCTGTGGTCAGAACACGTACTAAGGTACGTACCAGGATGCAATCGGTTTTACGAGCTGTAGACCTCACCAATTCTAACACAGCGTTGCTGCACCTGAGGTCCAGGCTTTCCGTCCCCATATATATATATATATGGGTCGGGATCCAGAAACACGCTATTTTGCCACAGAGTTAGACACGCATCTCCAAAACCCTAGATAGAGGTTTCAAAATTTATTGATTTTTTGTGAGGATTATAACCTTGCCTTAGATAGCACATCAGCAAAAAATCAGCACATTCTAAAACCTATAGACTAATCAAATATTCCCTTTAATTTAACGATTAAAATGAACGGTCGATAAAGCTCTTTAGATTTGATGCACCTAAAGGGTTTAGAATGTGCTGATTTTTTATGGATGGGCTATCCAAGGGTAGTTGATCATCCATACAAAAAATCAACAAATTCTAAAACCTCTATCTGGGGTTTTGGATGATGTGTGTCTAACTTTGTGGCAAAGTAGCGTGTTTCTGGATCCCGACCCTATATATATATATATATATATATATATATATATATATATATATATATATATATATATATATATATATATATATATATATATATATATATATATATATATATATATATATAAATATAAAGAGAGAGAGGACTGGGTTCCTATGACATGTCATAGGGAGTACCCTATGATATATGGTGAATTAGTAATGCTAGAATGTTTAGAATGTGCTGAATTTTTTTTAGGGTGATCACCTTACCTTAGATAGAATGTCCACAAAAAATCAAAGCATTCTAAAACTTGTTGGGGCATCAAATGCTAGAAGATTTATCGGCCATCCATTTTAACCGTTAAATTGAAAATCATATTTGATGCCTCTAGAAGTTTTAGAATGAGTCGATTTTTTGCGGGGGTCCTATCTAAGATAGGGTGATCATCCTCATAAAAATTCAGAACATTCTAAATATTCTAGGGTTACTAACTCACCATATGTCATAGGGTACTCCCTATGACATGTCATAGGAACTCATTTCCCATCTATATATATATATATATATATATATATATATATATATATATATATATATATATATATATATATATAGGAGTGTTACGTTGCGCTGTGCGCTGCCCCGCCTAAAAAATGCACTGCGCGTTTCTGGCCGTCCGATCGCGCGGATCGACTGAAATAGCATTCAAATCCCCCGCTCCGTCCCCCGGCCGTCTGATCGTTTCTGTCAACCGTCTGATCGCATGCATGCACAGCCGCCCGGCCATTTGCGATGGGTCGTTCGATTCCCATCCGTTGGATCGATGGAAATCGAATGAACAGGGTGGCTGTGTGCTGTGCGTTAGATCGATTCCAATCGAACGGTGGAAAACAGTTTTCGCTATTACTGTAGCCGCTACAGTAACAGCGAAAACTATTTCAGTCTGTTCGATTCCCATCGATCCAACGGATGGGAATCGAACGACCCATCGCAGACAGCCGGGCAGCTGTGCATGCACGCGATCAGACGGTTGACCGAAACGATCAGACGGCCGGGGGACGGAGCGGGGGATTTGAACATTGTTTCAGCCGATCCGCGCGATCGGATGGTCAGAAATGCGCAGCGCATTTTTTAGGCGGGGCAGCGCACAGCGCAACGTAACACTCCTATATATATATATATATATATATATATATATATATATATATATATATATATATATATATATATATATATATATATATATATATATAAAATACGGGGTATGAGCTGACAGCCATTTACTGAAATGGGCTGTCACCTAGAGCCGTCCGATCGGATTGATCACACCGTCCAAATAAAATATAAGAAAAAATAGCTGTTACAGCTGCCCGCCCCCCCCCCCCCCCCTCTCTCTCTCTCTCTCTCTTTCACCGACCCGACCCGTTTCCACCCCGGCGACCCCTTCCCCCTCCGGCAGCCCGGCGACGCCCTCCGTTAGCCATGGCGACCACCTCCGGCGACCCCCGTCCCACCGGTAGCAGCGGCAGCACCCTCCGACAGCCCCCCGTCCACCCCGGCGGGCCTACCGGTGCTGCGATCGGCGCCGAGAGTTCGGGGGGCTGCCGGAGGCTGCTGCCTTCGCTGCCGGTGGGACGGGGGTCGCCAGGGTGGACGAAGGTCGCTGGAGGGTCACCGAGGGCGTCGGAGGTCGCCGGAGGGAGACGGGGTGGCCGGAGGGTGACGGGGTGTTGCCAGAGGGGATCGCCGGGCTGCCGGAGGGGGACAGGGTCGCCGGAGGGGGTCGCCGGGGTGGAAGCGGGTCGGGTCGGTGAAAGAGAGAGAGAGAGAGAGAGAGAGAGAGAGAGAGAGAGAGAGAGAGAGAGAGAGAGAGAGAGGGGTCGGGTAGCTGTAACAGCTGTTTAAATTTTTTTTTTTTAAATTTGGACGGTGTGATCAGTCCGATCGGACGGCTCTCGATGACAGCCCATTTCAGCAAATGGGCTATCAGCTCATACCCCGTATTCTCTCTCTCTCTCTCTCTCTCTCTCTCTCTCTCTATATATATATATATATATATATATATATATATATATATATATATATATATATATATATATATATATATATATATATATATATATATATATAGAGAGAGAGAGAGAGAGAGAGAGAGAGTTTTGGTCACTTGCGGGATGTCCCACACGGAAGAAATACGGGACAGATTATGGGCCATCTGATTCACTTTGATCGGACGGCTGGAATTAATTCCGACCAAAAAACCGGGATGTTTCTGTGGCGGCCACAGTAACAGCGAATTTTTGGTCCGGGTGAATCCCATCTGTTCGATCGATTGATCGAACGGCCCAAACCAATTTTCGTTGTTACTGTAGCGGCTACAGTAACAGCGAAAATTGGTCCGAACGAATCTCATATGTCCGATCGATTGATCGAACGGTTCAGACCAATTTTCGCTGTTACTGTAGCCGTTACAGTAACAGCAAAATTGGTTTGGGCCGTTCGATCAATCGATCGAACGGATGGGATTCACCCGGACCAAAAATTCGCTGTTACTGCGGCCGCCACAGTAACAGCCCGGTTTTTTGGTCGGAATGAATTCCAGCCGTCCGATCGAAGTGAATCGGATGGCCCACAATCTGTCCCGCATTTCTTCCGTGCGGGACGTCCCGCAGGTGATCAAAACTATATATATATATATATATATATATATATATATATATATATATATATATATATATATATATATATATATATATATATATATATATATATATATATATATATATATATATATATATATATATATATATATATATATATATATATATATATATATATACAGAGAGAGAGAGAGAGGGATGATTGGTTGCGCTGTGCGCTGCCGGGCCGCAAATGCGCTGTACGCTGTGGCCGTTGGATTTGAAATGATCCAACGGCAGCGCACAGCTCCCGCTCCCGCACCGCACCTCAAACCCGATCTTGCACTGGCCACAGCGAACCGTCTGATCAAATTTCGATCGAAATCGAGCGGCCTATACACTTTTGGCTATTACTGTAGCGGCTACAGTAACAGCGAAAAGTGTTTCGGGCCACTCGATTCTTTTCGATCGAACTGCCCGAAACACTTTTCGTTGTTACTGTAACCGCTACAGTAACAGTGAAAAGTGTATAGGCCGTTTGATCGAAAATCAAAGTTTGATCGGACGGTGGCCGGTGCGGGATCGGGTTTGAGGTGGGGTGCGGGGTTCTAGTACGGTGCGGAAGCGGGAGCGGGAGCTGTGCGCTGCCGTTGGATCATTTCAAATCCAAAGGCCACATCGCACAGCGCAACCAATCATCCCTCTCTCTCTCTCTCTCTCTCTCTCTCTCTCTCTCTCTCTCTCTCTCTCTATATATATATATATATATATATATATATATATATATATATATATATATATATATATATATATATATATATATATATATATATATAAACCCCCTCCCACAAACTTAAAGTGAGGTTTTTGACAAAGTTTGTAGAGGAAGAGAAAAAAACGTTTGGCCGACTTACAAGCACTCGCCCTGGACACCCTATTGATCGATAAGCAGGACAACCGGAAGAACCCAGTCAACCTGCAAACAAGCGAACTAAAGAACAAATCGAGCACAAAGCAGGCTGACCTGAAATGAGTCACCCCATTGCCAAAGTATCGATTCTACAAGACGATCTAAGTAGGAAGCAGGGTCGTGAAAGAACTGAAGCTAGTGGTCAAAGTGCTGAGTCAACAGAACAAGGTAAAGGACGCAGGACCACAAAGAATCTTGAACATAAGAAGGCACCACAGTTGTTGTGAGTCAAGGGACGAGATGCAATATTGGCAACAAGATAAGTCTAACCATGGTAAAAGATCCTTATGCAACACTACTACAGGAATAGAGACCTCCAAAGGTGAACTATAAGCCAAAGCGATGATGATGCAATTGGTTGCATAGAACAATAGAGCAATGTTGGTAGATAATGCCCAAAATCTGCAACGAAGAGTAAAGCGCAAACCAAATGAAGCCGATGATGGTAGGAATCAACAATGGAGACAGTCGACAGTGGTTGAACCGGAAATGATGGCTTAAAGAAAAGTAAAATGCAGAGGCCCAAACATTCAAGTGCGGACACACAAAAGTGTAAGGGTGTAGCTCGAAGAGTGAAGTGCAAAGCATAGCTCTTAGGGAAAAGAGCAAAGTGTGCAAGGCACACAGCTATGAGAACTTCAAAACCCTAGGCTGAGCAGGACTGCTCTGGTACCATGTTATTGTTGGCAGTGACCTCTCTCTGCGTCGTCTCCCTAAGTTGTCCCAACGATGATGTCTTCGTTGGTGGTGACCTCGTCACCCGCAGTAGTGACCTCTGCTCAGTATGACATACCTCAGGATTTTATCCCTCTCTCGACGAATTTTTCTTCTCACTGATGCTTCTAATTGGCTGACATAATCAACCACGATGGAATTTGCTCTTGAAGGTCTCAACCTTCATGGACACCTTGATGGGTCTGCTGCTTACTCTGCTTTCAATGCTGAGTATGGTCCATGGCGGTTGTGTGATCAATGTATCAAGGTCTACTTTGTGACGTCTGTGGATCATTCTGTTCATCCGGACATTGTTAGTCTCACAACTTATGCTACTATCTAGGGACACCCTCACTCCCGGATTTGTTAAGGAAAGTGGCGCACATGAGTATCAGCTTCTGATCTAGGCCTAGTCGGTATAGTAGTACGAGTTGACCATTCAGTAGTTTTACTATTAGATGTGGTCCAACTGGTGAAACCTACAGGATCTCGCCCCTATCCCTAATCCACGTCGTACTTTGGAATATCTGTTCTACCGGGAGCATCACCAACTCTACCAATTCTTCGTTGCTTTTTAACCTAAGTTTAGTGCTCTAGCATATCAGCTTCTTCACAGGGACACTCTTCCCCTCGATGTGGATGTCGCTGAGCTCATGGCTGAGGAGACGCGTCTACGTACTCTCGTTTCTAGAATTACTTCTCTTCCACCCAGTTTTTAGGATGTACTGGCCATGGCCCCTCCACCTGCCTCAAGTCCTCTGATTGCTTTTGTACCTCCTCTCGCTGCTACTATCTCCCATAGTAGGCTATTCTATAGTCACTGCCAAAAGCCAGGTCATTTTGTGAACTTCTGTTATACGCTTCATCCAAAGAAGCGTCTAACTCACAAAGGACGAGGACATGGCTGACCAGCTCCTATAGCAGCAGCTGCTGCTCCTTCTCCAGCCTGGTCTAGGGACATATAATCACTTCGTGAGGAGATGACTCAGCTTCATCTCTCTTAGCAGTCTACCACTTTCCCCAGGTCTTCCAGCGCTTCAACTCTCTCTGCCTCATCTAGTAGTTATGTTGTTTGGATGTTGGATTTGGGAGCAGGGCGGACTGCAAACAGTCCTTTTTAAGAGTTTTATTTTAGGATAGGTTCCAACAACCTTTTCCTCTAAGTCCAGGTCCACATTTCAACAGATTAGTTGCAACAACTCTTTTGGTTAGTGTAAGACTAAAATAGCCTTGGTTAAGTTGCCGAATTTACCAACCTACCATTGTTTATATTACTTCATTTAATCTTTATGAAACATACAGTTTTGAGACCTAATGTGGGACCACTATAGCTGCTACAGTGATTTCACTATAGTAGCTATAGTGAAATCACTGTAGCACTATAGTGATTCCCCTGTAGCGGGTATAGTGAAATTATTGTAGTGCCATAGTGATTTCACTGTAGTAGTTACAGTGAAATCACTGTAGAGTTATAATAATTCCGTCATGGCTGCTAAAAAACATGTTGATACAGTAAAATCACTGTAACAAAATTACTCAATTTTGTAGCAATAATATTCCTCATTTCAATTGAGTATTATTAGCATATATTTGAGTATCTTTGCAACAGTGAAATCATTGTCGTTGTTAGTGTTTTTTTCATGACTGCTAAAAACACTTTGCTACAGTAAAAATATCTATAGTACTCAATTTTAGTCGCAATAATACTCAATAAAACTGAGTATTATTTAACTAAAATTGAGTACTTGACTACAATGATTCACTGTAGGGAATCCTTTTTAGCCGGCACAGTGAATTTCACTGTAGCAGCTATAATGAAATCATTGTAGCAACCCATGCATTGTACTCAAACATACAAAATAATATTCAATTCAACTCAGTATTATTTGTATAAAATTGAGTACTTTGCTACAATGATTTTATTGTAGAAATATTTTTTAGCATCCATGATGAAATCACGGATTACTACAGTGATTTTACTGTAGCAACTACAAAGATTTCACTGTAGCAGCTACAGTAAAATCATTGTAGTATACACGATGAAGTCATGGTTTGCTATAAGGATTTTACTGTAATAACTACAGTGAAATCACGAGTTACTACAGTGAAATCATTCTAGCAGCTACAGTAAAATCATTGTAGCAACCGTGCCACCATTTATGTAAAAAAGAAAATCGTGATATATATCATCTACCGTTATTTAATACGGGAGGATATCATGGATATTTGTGCTATTTTAAAAAAACATATTATCTAAACCAGTTATGATCGGATCATTTGCAAGCAAAATTATGGACAGCGGATCAGATTTTATACAATAAGCCTATCGGTGGACTTATTGTAAATAGGAACTTAACGTGGGACTAGATGTAATACACGTTCTACTTTTTGGACCTATCTACGATTTTTCCTTTGGAAGCCTCAAATCACATGACTCTTAATGCCTCACTACTCACTGCATGCCAGCCTGCGACACATACCTCATCGATCAACACTGCGAATTATTCTTGTCTAACCATCTCGTAGTTTGGATCCATTACTACATCCTCTGATACCTCTTGCCGCCTCTTTTTACCCTCAATGCTTTAGCTTCCTACCATTCACATGCATCTTATTTCTATTAATGCTTTATATGATTATGGTCGTACTATAACATTTACCTTCTCTTCTTATCTAGCCGATCGATTGGAGCAGGACATAGGACAGACGGACTGTACCCGATGGAGTGCTTTCACTCTCCGACTCCATCATCTTCTGGGTTCTGTGGGGCTGTCTCTCCTAATGCCAACCTGTGGCACAACCGCTTGGGTCATGTAGCAGGTCCACGACTTAAGATATTACTCCACTCTGAAGCTCTAGCTCGTGAACCATTCTTGTCTATATCTACTTGTACCACTCACAAGCTCGTAAAAGTTATAACCCTTCCATTTTCATCTAGTACTTTTCACTTCTCATAGCTCCACTCCCTTTGCTCTCATATGATACTTGGGAACCATCGTATATTACATCTGGATGCAACTCCTTCGTCGTTGTCCGTATGTTCTCTAGGGCTATCATGATTTTACATCTATGATCCATATCGAGATTAATCGGGATCGGGGCATCAAGATCTTTCGATCTAACGGCACCCCGAAAGAGAAAATTTAGTAGTCGACAAAAGGGGTATTGCGCTAACATTTAAAATTATAGAAACAGATTTGTAACAAAAAAAAATAAATCATATGCAACTATCTGGAGGTAAAAAGAAAAGCCATTGTAGTCGTGCTTGTAACCCAAAAACCAGCACAAAACTTTATCAGAGAACTGTACACACAGCACTCCAGTCTATCGATGTACACACACGTGGAACAACAGTATCCATCGATTTCTCTCAAAAACAAAAAAAAGAAAAAAGAAAGAAAGAAGCCAGCAAGGATCGATCTCACGCCCTGTACACAAGGCAAACCCCAGCGGGAGTAGCAAGCAGCAACTTCAGTCCAGATGTCCCCCGTAGAGGCTTCTATGCGGATATCATCACACCCAATGCCGCAGATCTGGGTACCGCATACTCGCGTCTCCGCCGCTTAAAACGCCTGGAACCAGGGCGAAGACGCGGCGGCCCCGGCGGCGGCGGGGTCATCGCCCGGGAGGAGGTCGGTCCGGCAGAGGGGGCACGTGACGTGGTGGTAATCGAGCCACCTCTCCAGGCAGGCTCTGTGGAAGAGGTGCCCGCAGGCGAGCCGGTTCACCACCGAGTCCGCCTCGAACCGGGCCAGGCAGACCCGGCAGTCCGCGGCCCGCTCCGCCGGGCGGCGGCGCCCCAGCGCCGATCCGAACCGGCACGGCTTGAACCGGCTCCGGAACCGGTCCGTGAGGCTGGGCTCGCAGGGGGCGCGGTAGGGGGCCTCCGGCAGCTGATCGGACGCCGGATCCGGCGTCCGGAGGCGGAGGAAGCGGAGGACGGACCGGACGATCTCCTTGAAGATGGAGACCGTGTGGACGGTGTTCACCACCAGGAGGGTGAGCATAGCCTCCGACGGCGACGGCACGCTGGAGATCCCCATCGCCTCACAGCCTCACCTTCGATCCTCTCTCGAGCTCAACACCCGATCTGCATGTAAAAACATTAATGAAATTTTCTGGCGTAGAAAAGAGAAATTATGAGATCTGTTCACTCAAAATTGTACCAAAAAATTTTGGAAATTTTATGGAAAATAGGAATTTGAAGCCGTGATCTCGAACGAACGAGCATCAAATTGCAGGAATTATTACCTTCCAAAAAAAAAAATCTGCAATACTTGAGGTGAGACGGGTTTTGCTCTCGCCTTCTGGGCCTTTTATAGAGCCGGGGTTGTCTCTCTCTTTCCTCACAGGCCACACCGCTTAACTATGGTTAGTTCCAACACTCACTCCGGTTTATTCGGCTCGTCAAGCCCACTCTATCCACAGTCCACACCACGGCGACCTAGTTAGAATTTTTTATTTTTCTTTTTTTTAAAAAAATTAGTCTGAGATCTTCTAGCACTCTCGTTGATAAATCTCTCTACCTTTTGCATAGAACATTAAGTCTCTTCCTCATTTTTTTTTTTTTAAATTATCATTTTGCCTCTATAAGAGCGGTACAATAAATCGATATAATTTTTTTTTTATAACATGCGTTGTACAATGAAATGCTAATACTTGACCCAAAACACTATAGCTACTATTGTGATTTCATTGTATCAGTATCTATTCCATATTGTAAATTCGGTTGCTATAATGATTTCAATGTATCAGCTCGAATGGAGTATAAATTCATGTAAGCGGAGTATAAATTCGATTGCTATAGTGATTTCATGTAGCAGCTCGAATGGAATGTCGATTCGGGACAACGGAGTATCAATTCGGTTGCTACAGTGAAATCAATGTAGCAACTGTAGTGTGGCTACATTGATTTGGGAGTTGCAACCGAATTGATAATCTACTGTCCGAATTGATGTGATAGAATCACTGTAGCTGATACTATAGTATCAAATCAAGTTAGCAGAGTACAAATTCGGTTGCTACTGAAAGGTAATGGAAGGACAATTTTAGTCATTTGATAGGGATTGAATATGTCAAAAATGGTTTAATGTAAAAGTGTCTTTTCAGTATGGGTTTGAGCTCAAACCAAAACACTGTTTGGATGGAGGTTAAAAGCATATTCTTAAAAGGATTTTTCATCGAGTCAAACAAAAGAAATTATAAAAATCTCCCCTAAACTATCCACCTCAATTTATGTTGTTCTCTAAAGTCTAAACTCTTTTTTTGAACATTTTGAATTTTGAATTATGCTACATTTGCATCTAGTATCTTTTTTATCCTAAAAATACCCTTATTAATTTTCGATATGACTCAAACAATTTTAAAATGTTTCACTTATGATTACTGTGATAAGGGTATCTTAGAAATAAAGGTCGTCGGAGAGGGCTAAATGCATACTGAGCATAGTTCATGATACTAATTGTTCAAAAAAAGAGTTGAAAGAACAATATGAAATGAGGTGCATAATTCAGGGAGGTTTTTCTAATTTACCATTTTTTTCTTGGTCTCTCTCATAATTTGTCAACTTTTAAATATACCTAGTGTTGGAAAAAGTCCCTCAAGATGTATCATGTGCGTGACTTGGGAAGATCGTACACACGACCTGAACTCGCAACTAAAGGTTTCGGTCTGAAGGTTACGATTGTCGGTGTGTACTACATATCAAAAATATTAAAAATCTAAACATATCATGTGCATAGGTTGGTACCCGTGAACCCCTAAGGATAATCTATCGATACCCATATATCTAGATCAACCTAACAGTGGGTTTATATCTATTCCTCCGTGTGGATCTTCTAACCACGAAGATATTTTGGGTTTATGGAGAAAACGGCGTAACCAATCATGCGCTCCGTGAACACCCCTTGCTCGAGATTATTGAGTACACTCGTAGCAAAGCTCGGTCTCTAATGTAGGAGGAGGAAGGAGAGGAATGATTAGGATGAAAGAACTAGATGATTTCGAGAGATGGGTGGGATGAGAGAGAGAGAGAGAGAGGGGGGGGGGGGGGGGTCAATGCATATGCCGGTAGATATATGGGAGGTAGACAATTGGGATAAGAGAGAGATAAGGAGGTGGATGGGATGTAAGAGAGAGAGAGAGAGAGAGAGAGAGAGAGAGAGAGAGAGAGAGAGAGAGAGAGAGAGAGAGAGAGAGAGAGAGAGAGAACAAAGGGATGAGATAGATATGGGACGGAACGGTGGGATGACAGAAAGATGAGAGGGACCATGAGATGATAGAGATTATGTTGGATTCTAATAATTAAAGAGGGCTTTCTGTGGGATTTCACAAGCGGCAAATCGGTCTTTTTATGTTTTCTGTTAACGGAGTACCCTCCGTAAAGAGTTTGGGATTATTTTGACATGCTTTAAAGTTCAAGGGACAAAATAATTTTGAGACAGTTCATGATGTAATTTATCATGAGAAATGCTATTCAGCTCGAAGGTTTTTCCGATTCCGCCAGTTCGATTGGCTTGGCAGTATACAACTAGTGGCTGAAGCCCACTAGCGATAGTTAAATCTTTTACACCATCAGTTGCACGCTACCACGTCCATCAAGCTAAGCAGAATCGGAAAAACCTTCGGGCTGAATATCATTTCTCATTCCTTTTCATTTTTCTCTCATTATTTTTTTTTTTTAAAAAATGGGATGGTTCTTATGCCCACTAGCCATGTCACCATCTTACTATAGTGTCAATGGGCCAACTATGTTGAACCAGATTAAATATCAGAGAGTGGGATTGGTTACGAGACTCTTGAGACAATCAGCCAGTTGGAGGGGAAAGTGACCCCTTGGATCAAACTTGCCCGGTAAGGGCACAATCATTGGTCCCCCACCAGCACAACACACCAAAAGAGACCCGAGTGAGCACCATTACCTCGTTTTCTTGTCTCCACCCACTAGGAAGAATTTTTTTTTTTATTAAAGCATGCCAATAATTCTATATCCATTGTGGCCAGCAACGGTCAAAAGTAGGGCTGGCAATTTCGGACCCGACACGGCAGGCCCGACACGAAGTTAGCAGGTCTGGGTCAAGGCTAAACAAGTTCGGGTTGTAAATGGGTCGACACGATAGACCCGTTTAATAAAAGGATCGGGTCCGGATTTAGGGTCTGGACACGATAGACCCGGGAAGATCCGTTTAGTATTCAACGGGTTGGGTCGGGTCGGGTCTACCCGCAATATGATACTATAATATATAATACCAGCGGGTCTTTCGGGTCAGGTCGGGTCGAGTCGGATTGGGTCGGATCGGGTCAACTGTATAGACCCGGGTGGTAAACGGGTCGTACCGGGTCTTATCTGGTCTACCCGTTTATTCGTGGGTTGGGTACGGGTTTAGGATCTAGACACGATGTCCGGGTCTAGGGGTTTTGGACACGACACAACACTAGACACGACACGA
This sequence comes from Chamaelirium japonicum, assembly GCA_947650365.1. NCBI lineage: Eukaryota > Viridiplantae > Streptophyta > Magnoliopsida > Liliales > Melanthiaceae > Chamaelirium > Chamaelirium japonicum. The sequence continues at coordinate 59,467,537 of OX393553.1, forward strand.
ACCCGATTAGACACGACCCATTGCCACCCCTAGTCAAAAGAGACGTTGCTAGCCTTTCATCCTTCCGTACTGAAGCAAAAACAAAGGTGATAATGGGTTTAAGATTTCTCAAAAAAAAAAAAAGATAATGGGTTTAAAATAAAATAGCGCTTCAACAGATATATTTCTATTTTAAATTTGGGAAATTTTATTCATACCCCAAAAATCTGTAATTAGACCCCATTTTTAACAAACTTGAACACATCCCTTTTTCTTCTATCATACCACATTATTATCTCAAAAATATCCTTTTCCCTTACACCTCAACTTAAATACACCCCAATTAAATGACATGCCCCATCTTGATTATACCTCAATTAAACACCAACCCTCTTGAATATATCCCAATTATACGCCCTCTTGACCACACCCCACTCTTAAATACATCTGGTGAGGTGCCGACTTCTCTTATTTCCCCATTGGTAGACAGGTTAGATCTCCTAAGAAGAAATCTGATCGTGAGAATTAGGGGTGGGGTTCATCGAGTCCCGTTACCGCTATTGTTACCAATGTCGATGACGCCATATTCATCGCCACCGTTTCGTTCTCAAATAGACAATCAAAGGGTTCTGTATTTAAGTTAGGTTTTAGTTGGTATGTGGGGTACAAGATAAGGGTATAATAGGTATTTTAAAAAATTTAAGAAAGTTATTGAGAAACGAATTGACGAATGGAGTAGGAAAGAGTTCAAATTTCCTTCATTCGATTGGCGTGGGCCCGGCGTGCATCACAGGCGCACGATGGCTGGTGGCGCAGAAGTGAATCGCGCTCCAACTAACCGCGTGCGGCTGTGATGCGCGTCAGGCCGACCGATTGAAGATTTGAACTCAGTAGGAGGGGTGTTCATTGGTTCGGTTGGACATGGCAAACCAAAGCAAATCGGCCTAATTGGTTCAGTTTGGATAAGGTTTTTTAAATATTTGGTTCGGTTTGGGTCTGGATCCTAAGTTTGTGCCCCGAACCGAAGCATTGAGATATATGTGTGCATTGAAAAGTCCTCATTAGACGTTTTTGCTTTGTTAGATTACATTAGATTTCATGGATTGTTGATGTTGTATGAAGTTGGTTGTATATTTATCTAACATGGTTGCCATTTGGTTATTTAGTTGTGTGTTCAAGTAGGTACTAGCTACTTGTATTAGTTATTTAGTTCTATATTCAAGGTTGTCTAGCGATTTAACTGACCCGCGAAACCAAATCAAGCCAAACTAAACTTTTCCGATTTGGTTTGGTTAAGTTTTATTTTTTTTAGAACTGGTCAACTTTGGTTTGGTTCCAAATTTTCTAAAAAACAGAACCAACCCGAACCATGAACACCCCTACTCGGTAGGAAAGGTTTAAAATTGAATCCCACGGCTTGAATAAATTAAACACTTTGTAGTTTCCCAAACATCCTCTATGAGAGTTTGAAGTGAGATAGCCGAACGGGATGAGCATTTGGTCTTTTCAAGAAAAAAAATAGGAGGATATTGATGGGCCCTTTAAAGTGCTCTTCAATCATCACTCTATACCTTGCCTACATGGCAGATAGGAGCTCCAAGAATAAGGAAGGCGATCATGCCACAAGATCATTGTGCAATAGGCATGTGCTTGCAACAATAATTGTTAAGAGAATCAAAGGTACCTTTGAATCCAATCCTCAGTTTGTAATACAATATTCTTAATTAATTTAAAATTAATATAATTCAAAATTAATAATTAACTGCAACCACAAATTAGCCAAAAGAATGAAGTATGTGGTTTCCATGAAGCTATCATTGAGGCAAAAAAAAATAAAAAAAAGGCAGATCGAAATCTCACTGATTCAAAGGGTTATAGTTAAAGACTACATTGTTCCTTTCTTCATTTATGACCTGTTTGTTGGGGGAGGAGTTGTAACCCTTGTGTTGTAACTCCTGCAATCAAACAAATAACTGTGTAGTTACCACTTATTGTGGAGTTCCAACTATACCATTCTTAAGATTTTAGTAGATGAAAACCGTTCGAAAAAGTTATGAAAATGAATTACATCAGTTGACCCGGCCACGGGTGCCACCACCCGCTGGCCACAACCACCGGCCATCGCCGATCATTGCCACCACCGACCGGTTGCTACTGCCATCATCACCGGTCGATCGTCGCCGCTGTGGGTGCAAAATTTATCCAAAACCACATATGAATCATCTGGACCCGCGCAACGGCCCAAATAACAAGCCCATAGCCATGAAGCGGCCCTGCAGGGCCCACAGACCAATGAAGCCTTATTTGGGCATAACGAAGGCCCAAATAGAGACCTATTGAGGAGACCCATGACTAGCACCACCTCATCACTGTCATATCAGTATAGTTTTCAGTTATAAAAGGATCCCTATGGCATTCAAAAAAGGGGTTGGAATATTGATCATTGGCCTCTCCCAAAGCCAGCGCCCATAGCTCTCTTCTTTCTTTTAGTTCTCTTCTAGTTGCTCCATGCAACCCCATTGTACTAAGCTTCACTCGGCTTGTTGAGAGAACGCCCACCCCCCTTTTTACATACTTATAGTGCAGACCAGGTGGCTTCTCACGTCCGGAGACGTAGGCTACGGACAAACTTCGACAACAAACCATTGTGTCATCTCTCTCATTCTCTTTAATCTCTATCCCTACAACACACACCATCCACATTCAATCGAGTTTGGGGGGCGGGTTCTCCAATCGAGGCAGCACGGAAACCTCCCCCACAATCGCTGGCTACCACCATCGTCAATCGTCGCCTAGTCGCCACCGCCGAACGCTACAAATCATCACCACCACCAACCATCGCCAATTGTTCGTTGCCGGTCGCCGCCACCACCATCGCACCTCAGCCATCGCCAGTCCATCGTCACCGCTAGCCGCCGCCGCCGCCACCGATCGTCGCCACTGTCGGTCGCTGCAAATCATCATTGTCGCCGGCCATCACCAGTTGTTTGTTGCCGATCACCAGCCACCACCATCTCCCACAACCAAACATTTATTCTGCACTACATGGTAGTTCTAACCCATGCTTTTACAATGATAATTTTGTTGGCTTGTGCTTTTCCAAATGCATTGGTTGTAAGTTGTACCTCCATCAACCCCACCAACTCCTCCTAACCAAATAAACCATTAGAGCATCTCCAACAGCCTCACTAAAGTAGAGAGCCAAAAGTAGCGAAAGCCTTCCCCTTAGATTAGGGGGGGGGGGGGGGGGGGGGGCGGCGGCATTGCAAACTTAGTTCATAACAGCATCGAAGCCATATCCCATTAAGATGGCGTCGACTGTCATGACGATGCACAAGAATTTTCCACAGACGGTCAACCTGATGTCAACTCTCTAAGATTGGTGACGAAAACACTAGGGCCATTCTAAGAAACTTAAAACACCAGCTGGCATTGAGGATACTCACCTTATTTGGTTAAGCAGCTTAAGCTCATAAACCAGGGCGCAAACTTCCAATGTTTCCATTGACTAGAAAAGAGTCCAGACGAAGAGGGAAGAATGCACTTCATCTTTGCGGCACAAGTTATACTGTGAAGAAACATCGGCCGAACAATTCAATCCAACGGCTCTACACGCCTTGAAACTCCGTTACAAGCATCGGATTACACAAGGGCACACAAAATAATTACAAGGAATTTACAACTCTCTTCAAACAAATACCAATCTCTGGTTCCAAACAATCAATAAAAAAATAAATTAATATATCATGCTAGGTACAAAGTCGGAGAAACCGATGTTCTTTCACAAGAGATGCTACCCGGTTCGCTTTGTTCATGATCAATGACAGGGAAAAAAGAATTGAACGGCGATGATCTTCCCAGATGCATATCTGTGAATACTAACCATGGATTTCTTCGGTATCGGCGAGCACAAACTCTGCGTACAGATTCTTCAGAGCAATGACAAGCGTCAATAATAGCGGCCCCATTATCGCTCCCTGCACCCAAAAAAAAAATCCGAATTAAGTTATTCGGGTTGATGGAGAGAGACTAAATTGATCTGTACTAACATAAGATCTTCATTCATGTTAATACTTAATACTAAAATTCAAAATACAAGAAAAATACGTGGCGTCAAGATGCAAATACATGTTCTGAAAATTCTCCCATATTATCACTGATGGTTGGGTTGGACAAGTCCCTACTCATTACAGATCCAATTTCATGAAGTTATTCGTCCAGACATTCGTCACATACCCATACCCAATCCGAACATGCGCCAAAACTTTTGAGAAGAGAAGGACCGGGTTGATTGGGGGATCTGGATGAAACTTGGACGAAAAATCTAGATATTTTGATGTACGATCAGATCCGAGTTAGATCTGAATTTATAATATGAATATGGTTTTTGGTTCTTAAGAACTAGTCTAGAAGAGGACTACTATCAAGAGGGATTTGGGTCTAAAGAATTTTACAAGATCGAGGCTTTGTGGGGGAAACGTCAAAAGATGGGCGTGAGAATAAAAAAAAATGAGTTCCAATAAAAAAAATCTATAGCAAAATTCTAGGTTTCATGGTACAGAAGTTGAGACTTCTGGTATACCTAAGCTTCAAGATGGAACTAGCAGGCAATCTAGGAGTTCCAAGGGTTCGATCGAACCTGAACTGAACTGTCGAAACTGTTCGTATTTTAGGTGATCCAAACCGCAACTGTTCGTATATTAGGTGATTCAACTGCAAACACTCCACCATGTGCTTCTCATGTGACGTCGACGATTACTCGAATCTTCTCGCTCTTCTTTGGGATGGCGATGATGTTAGCCAGCCAATCAGGGTATCCGACTTCTCGAATGAATCCGACTCTAAGCAACTTGTCAACCTCCTCGTTTATCGCTTCCTTCTTGTCCGGAAAATAGCAAGGGCATTGTCGAACTGGCACCGCCTCTGCCACATTGAGATCGTGGCAAGTGATCATCGAATCGATGTCGGTCATATCACTTCTCCAGGCGAAGACAACCAAGTTATCCCTTAGGCACTCTACCAAGGACGCGCCCTCTATCTCGGGGAGAGCGCTCCCGATAAACGTCTACTTTGGTTTCCCTCAGCCGAGGCATTCAACCTCACAGAGAGGTTCGACCACGGGGAGACACCTCCTACTCATCTATTCTGACGATGGGTTGGTCAGGGTCCTCGCCAGATTGCTATGCCATCAGGGAGCCTTCTTCCTCGGCAGAAGTTGAGGCTTTGGCTCGAGCAACCTCGATCCGAGCCATTGTGGTCGCATGTTGATCTCCTTATATTCTCATGATTCTGTCTTTCGTCGGGAACTTCAAGCACTGGTGCTTAGCAAACATGACTGCGTCCATGGCATGTAGCTAGGGGCAACCAAAAAACGTGTTGTACGGCGACTCCACATCGACCACCACGAAACGCACTTGCTAGACCACAATTCTGGTTGCAGGTGTCGTGATTTCCCCGACTAGGTCATTGCACCGGTGAACCCATACATAGCACAGGTGACCGGCTCGAGGTGCGTGTCCTCAAATTTGATCTTGTAAAAACCTTTTTGAAAAAGATTTCCACCGAGCTCACTGGGTTGACAAGGCATCGATAGACAGTCCAACATGTTATCACCAACTGAAAGACGAGGGGGGTTTTGTGCGAACACGAACTTCGTCTCACTAGACTTGAAGTGGATGTCGTTGACGCTTATTAGTGGTCCCACCACTTGGGGGAGGTAGATCACTTGGTACACCGACTATACACGTAGACCTCCTTTACCCTCTTTTACATTTTGCTGATAGAAGGTATTTGCTTAGATAGGTGATCGCTAACGGTGCACGGTTGAGGTGTGGTCGTTGGGTCAGGCATCTGAGGCTCAAGGGCTTATGCCCTAACCCGATCAGGCCGACCTCCAAGCCATTGATTATTGTCCATGCGCCTCGGCTTGGCGACGAATCCTCTCAGTAGACTTTCTCAATGAGGTCCTCCAATTCGTTTCGGATGTCCTGACAGAATTTTGTCAAGTGCCCTCGCCCATGATGAAAGGCACAGTAGTTGGTTTGATCCTTAGCTCCGATTGCTCTGGGCACTATCGGAGCTTGTCATTTAAAGTAGGCCTCACCCTTGATCTGCTCGAGGATTTGGTTTGCTGATTAGGTGAGAGAGGTGAATTCACGTACGTTGAATCCCTGAGGGGCCGCCCTGCCCCTCTTGCTCTCTCGGTCCTTCTCGATAGGCCTGGGATTACATAATTATACCTTGACCTGGGTTGACTGGGCAGAGTGCCCCTGCCAAGGTGGGGTGTCCTCTTCCGAGCGCATGTCCTTGTTCGCCCTCTGATGGAGTTCGTCGGTTGTCAAAGCCGACTTCTTTGCCAAGGATATGAGAAAGGGATGACTGGGCGTTAAGGCGCAATGGAACGTCCTAGATAGTTGCTTCTCTTCTCATGCGAGATCCTTTTGATACTCAGGGCCACGATTTTGAAACGCTAGGTCAAGTCGCACAGCGACTCCTGAGCCCCCATGCAAGCCATGCGAAGGTTGAACAGTGTGTCCATCCCTTTGGGCCAAGCTCTACTAAAACATTCGGCATAACTCGTAGAATAAGTCATGGAGTGCCATAAGTCCCCATATGTTCCACCAGGTGGAGATACAGGTCGCTTGTCCCGTAAAAACATGCGAGGTGCAGAATCTTCTAATTATTTAGAAATTGGGTGGCCAATATCTGGTCCGATAATGACCTCTCGGTTGTACCTTTGATAGCTTCTCGCGCGACCTGGTCAGCATGATGAGCCAAGCGTCGTGCAACCAAGTCTATTAGGTCATCGATGGCCATTACAAGGTTTAACCTGAGGGTGGCATTGTTTGGCACGCCGACAAACATCCACAGGTTTGTGGGTTTGGCACAATGTGCAAGCTGTCCGAGGCGAGGGATGACCGAGCTCACACACTGGTAGTGCGCTCGGGAATCGTGTAGGGCCGATCAGTTCAAACAAATGTATCCCTCATGAAGTTCCCTGGGCGTCCAGACATGTTACAGGTTGCGATTTGGAGACGTCTCCCCGCTCGGAATCGCCTGGCAAGCCAAGGCGGTCTCACACGTCTCCCCGTGGTAGGGGAGCCTGAACCCCACAAGAGACGCTCCCCTACAGGGGTCTAGACCTCACCCAGGCTGCGTGTCCCTCGCTCAGGGCCTCGGCTCGTGGCGGGACAGCTTCTGGCGAGTCGTCCTTGATAGTTTGAACCCTTGCATGGCCCTTGCTTTGCAGGTGAAGTACATGTCTTTGCTCCGGGAGTTCCTAGTTGTGCTAATAGAAAATTGCATATCAAAATGCATCCTACCTTGTTACCTACCGTGCAGGTCTATGTATAGTGCGCTCGGAGGGGGAGGGGGTGTCCTGGGAAGTAATGGCAAATACGGTTCTTGTAATCCCTGAGATTACGTCGAGAATCACAAGCAGCTCGTGCCCCAGTATACTCGGCCTGACCACTCATCCCTTGACATAATTGTCCAACTGTATTCATCAAGCACAGCAGATATGGCATGGTAATCCCTTAGACAGGATAACCCATCTCGCGGCTCCCTTGGCTTGCACTTTTATCCCTTGCTAAATCGGGAAATACGTATCCCATCCGTCCAGGGGTTGATTGTGCTTGCCGAGTTTGGAGGGCGAGACCTCAGTCGTGACACCTGGAGATTCTTCTCCCACATACATCCTACGTGCATGAATCTCCAATGGTACATGTCACCTGGAGCCCTTAAACTCATTTCAGTTGTGAGTGTTTGCAGGGTAGTTCTCGCATATTCATGTGGCCCACGTGTATCCCCGAGTTCTAGTGTATCTCGGCCTAACCCATGGTAGCTCGAACCAATCAAGGTTGTCTAGGTGAGCCCTGAATCCGGGCCCACGAGCGTAGTTCGAGTTAGTCCTGAGAATCCGCGCTCCTTGATGTGTGTTCGGCCCATATCGGTCCTTGGGCTCATATCCTAGTGAGTGCCCGTTTGAGTGTCCCAATGCCACGAGTCACGCCCTAACTGGTGGGCGAAACACCCACCTACAGTCACATCTTAGTGTCTCCTAGGTATCACACCAAGGAGCTTCGAAGCATCTCACCAACGAAATGACAGCAAAAATTTGCAACAAATAAATAGAAGAAACCTCGAGAATTGGTTGGTGATGTTCGATGCCCAAAAGCACCTGTCTATAGGACATCAACACCCGCTAACTTTCATAACAATTCCTAATTCTTTCACTTGGATTGGAATTCCAATTCCAACTAAAAGAGATTGGTCTCCCCTTTTGAACTCACATGGAACTTGGAGTCCAAACTTGGGAGTCCAAATCATTTTGAAAGTCATAGAACATCTAATTGTTGGTCAGTTTTATAAGGATTTGTAATCCAAAAGAAAGTGAGATTGTGCAATTTCACAAGGATTTGGAGTTCCAATGAAATGGACTTGCGCCTATTATAAAATAAAGGGAGACTTAGTGATAGGTCCCTGGAACAAGTCCCATTTCATATTAAGGACACAAAAAAAATCATTTCCCATTAAGTCCCTGTACAAGGAACACTTTTTGCAGTAAGTCATTTGTTACTCTTTTTGCACCGAATAGGTACTCTTCGGTCTGAATTGTTACTATTCCGACTTAACGTCAAAATGGAAAAGTTATAGGCATCTACCGCTAACTTGACCGAAAATTAAATAGTTGTACACTTGTACCCCCTTTTGGGCTCCTTCAAATGACTGCTGCCATCTCCTTTTCTTTTGGGCTCCCCCCCCCACCACCCCCCCCCCCCCCCCCCCCCCCTCACACCATTTACTCCCATGGCAAGGAAGTTGAATAAAAAATCATACTAAAATTAATAAAAAAAAACATATAAATATGATGTTAATTTTTGTTTTACATTGTAACGGCGGGTCTTTAAATTGAAAAGCGTAGATGTGAGCAAGTAAACAAGAAACTGCCTATCAAATGTAGCTAAACTATAATTTCATTTGGTATTGGCAGAAACTCATACATTCACATTTTGACATTACATTTCCTTTGGTGGGCAAAAAATCCACAACGTTTTGTGGTGAAACATTTTGTTTCAGCTGAAATTTGAAATCATGGCTACACGAGTTTACCGAACGTCAATTATTGGAGAAGTGCTCATCAAAGCACCTACATGAAATTTTTTACTGAAGGTTTGTAAAAAAGCAGAAGCAATGCCACCCTCAACAACCAACATATACGAAAATTATAGCATCTTCAAACAATAATCAAGAAAGAATGTTGTTGCATCCTACATTAAGTACTAAACGCACAAGAGTATAATACCTCTAAAGCATTAGGGAACAATGTCATGCCACCAAGAATGCTAAGCCCAGTAAAATACACGCTATGCCCCGGTATATCCTCCTGAATCACTGAAGTTCCATAGTCCATCAGCATAAGGTGGATCGCGGTCAATCCTATGGCCCAGATGTACCTCCCATCTAAAAATAGTTGCACTGCAGCAGGGATCGACGACAGCCAAGATGGAAGTAATGGAAACAGGGGACTAATGAAAGCAAGTGCAGTCGACATGTATACAAAATGCATCGAGCAGAGACTAAACAACAGCCATGTGAGGGAACCTTGGAAAATCACAACCTTTGCAGTTGCCAAGAGCACACTGCTGATCGCATGGTCGATAACCTCAACACACCGATCCCTCATAAGTTTCGATATAGGGAGCATGCTCACTACCTGCTCCGTCGCCCCACCTGATTCCGACGTGATGAGATAGTAAAGCAGCCATAGGAAAACCATGAGCTGGGATACAAAATTCAACACCTCCGCCGCACCAGAGACCACTGCATGAGCAACGGAGGCCATCAAACTGGCGCTCCCACCGAGGACTGATGTGCTACTAGCGAGAACCCGTTTAGAGACCTCCATTCCTTGGAAAGCAAGACCTTTCGCCCTCTCCACCAAATCCTCTCTAGTAAGCAACAATTCTCTGAAAATCGAATCCAATTCCGTGTAGATCTCTGCCCACTCACGATTCTTAACACGCAAGCTCAAAGAGTTGAGCTTTAGGGTGTACGATTGTGGCGACGAGTCCATCAAAGCTGTCGAAGGCCCCAATGGATCGACTGATCGGTTTATCAAGAAATGCCGGAACCCATTTGCAAACTCTGTCAGGTTGTACTTCACTGCTAGAAGATCGACCTGTTCCCACACAGTTTCGTATACCTTGGCGGAGTACTTGTCGACCATACCGGGGATATCATTGTCATCCATCCACTTCTTGAAGCCAATCCTCTCGGCGTAATTACTCTTCTCCACATGGGATTTCAGTGACATCACGGAATCCCTCCCCTCCACGCCGATCTTGTATGAGAAGAAAATTCCCCCCGCTAGGAATCCGAAGATCATCCCCAAAATCAATCCAATGGCGATGATGGTCTTCAACCGTTTAAGGATCGGGGTGGTGACAAACCCACCGCCGGATTTGGCTTGCCCATTGATGAAACTAGCATTCCGGACAACGGAGGCAGTCGGCCCGGCAAGTAAGAGCCCGATACCGCAGAGGGCGAGGGATGCAAGCCCAAGGTGCTTATAGGAGATGACGAAGACCCAGAAGGAGATGAGCCACCGGAGCAGGCGGGGGAACCCGATTCGTTCGCCGGAGGGGACGGGCTTTCGGCGGAGGAGGGCGGCACGGGCGTCGGCGAGGGTGTTGGAGAAGGCGCGGAAAACGGCGGCGGGGACGGCGAGGAGGGTGGGGACGAGGCCCGCGCGGAGGGGCTCGGACCAGAAGGCGAGGAGGGCGCCCTGGGCCTCGCGGAGGGGGATGGAGCAGAGGAGGGCCCACTGGATGGGGCGGAGGAAGTCGTGGAGGAGGCGGTAGAGACCGTAGAGGAGGAGGAGGGAGAGGGCGAGGCCGGCGTGGGCCATGGCGACGTAGAGGGCGAGGCGGGCGTCGGGGTCGACGCTCAGGGATTCCCGCCGGGAGCGGCGGCCGGCGCGGGGGGAGCCGCCCTCCGGCGGCGCTTCTGGGGACTGGTGCCGGAGTTTGGAGGGAGGGGAGGTTGGGCGGGTTGGGGGGAGGGAGTCCGGCGGGCGGCGGATGGAGGCGGATCGGAACATCTCCGACCAGGAGAGGTTGTTAGGGTTGGAATTGGGGCTGGAGTAGGGGACCAGCTCCATTGCCCGCAGCCAAACTGCCCCCCGCCCGAAATTGAAGGAGGCAGAGAAGAAAGGCTTAACAAAAAGAAAGACGACGACTTGATGGATTAGATGTCATTCTTTCACCTTTTGATGCTCTGCAAATCTGGATCAGGATAGCAGCAAGGGTAGAATGGGTATTCAGAAAAATATAGGTTATACACAAAACTGTTTTTCATGGGCAACACATAATCTTATATTCAATATACCTAAAATAACCCTATATTAGAGCAACCAATTAAACCCATACTTTTTCTAGGGCAACCATTAGATGGGAGCTTTCATCATATCCAAATTTTGCCCTTCCCTTCTTCCTCCTCTTCCGCCACCTTGGCCGACTCGTGCATGTCTTCGCTCGCCCCGCCTTCCACCCCCTCCTACTTCGTCATCTTCTTCTTCCTCCATAAGCCAATATGCATCTCATTCAGCCATTGCGGATCAAGTGTTCCTACAAAAGCATTCGGCTATTGGATGAGTACCTTTACATCGCATTCGGCCATTGGAGAACAAGTGCTCCTGCAAATCCATTTGGTGATTGGAGGCCGAGTGATCGACAGTGGGCAAGTGCCATAGCAATACACCCGATCTCCTCAAAACGAATAGGTTGTGGAAGCACTCGACCTAAAATAGTCGAATGTGGGAGTAAGAAGAAGAGGAGAGGGAAGGCAATGAGGGAGGAGGAGGATGAGGAATGAGAGAGAGAAAGAGGAGGAGGAGGAGGAGGAGGTCTGCACAAAGTCGGTGGCACCAATGAGCATGGAAGGAAAGGAAGAGGAAGAAGGTGGGTTGCTTACAGAGTCGAGATTGCCTTTAGTCACAAACTACCCCTTGCAAAAGGCAATAACCTATTGGGCTTCCCTTCGGTTGTGGTCTCCCTAGCAAAAGGCAATAACCTATTGGGCTTCCCTTCGGCTATTTATAGAGTTTTGAGAATATCCGGGGTTTTGATGAATATCCGGGAGATTTACCAAACCACCTTACAGTGTCTGTGGGCCCCAGGCATGGCTAACGGGTCCCACAGTCATCTTCGTGGGCCCCAGACAGAAATGGTGGGTCCCACTGTCGTCTTTGTGGGCCCTAGGCAGGGCTGGCGGATCCCACTATCGAGCGTTAACCAGATTTTGCACCCACGTATAAAGTCGGCTCCATTCGAAAAATGGTGTAACAACAAATTGGCAAAAATAACCCTGAATCAGTTGATGAGAGTAGTCGTATAAAACAGGCCAAGACACCGGTCAAAGGGAGCAATCCAAGTCCGACCTTGTCGGGTTTCAGGTCAGGTTGGGTTGGACCGGTGTTGGTCGGGTCAAAAAATTTTGGCCTAATATGGGCAGTTATAAAAAAAAAAACATGTCAAAATGTTTTGAACACATGACCTTAGCTTATACTCAATTCACCAATCCATTACACTATATCATCCTTTATGGTGCGTGCACTGAAAACCCAATGGATTTTCGGCCGGGCTACGAGCTAAGGGGGGTGCATGGCGGCCCAAACCCAACCCCTGGTCTCAACGGATTGAGCCGGCTGGGCTTGGCCCGTTGACTTTTCCGGCCTGGTAAGGTTGGGCCACGGGCTGTTTACAGCCGTAGATGGGTGGATCAAATGGACAACTTTGATCGAGTGGTGAGTGAATAGAGCTCGATCCTGATCCAATAGCGCAAAAGGCCTATAGGTTTTGGTCTATAGTGTGTCCCCCGATTATCTTGGTAAGGTTGGAGAACGATTTTGTTCCAACCTCCTTAAAGAGAGGTTGGAGCCTTCCCCTCTTCCCCCCTCCCTCTCTCTCTCTCTCTCTCTCTCTCTCTCTCTCACTCACATTGGTCCATTTGGAGGGCTTTTGGTCATTTCACCATGATGAATAACATGAAATGACATACATGCCCTTAAAATGGACCAATGAATGAGAGAGAAAGAGAGGAATGCTCCAACCTTTTTAAGGAGGTTGGAACAAAATCGTTCTTCTAAGGTTATGGTTCGGAAATGGCAAACTAGTGAGGATGTCGACGTTCTTGATCTTAGTCCTGATTTCCTTGTTTTTAAATTTGGTAATGATCTGGATAATAATAAAGTCCTTACTAGGGGGACCTTGGCTGGTGGGTAGGACTGCCAATTGGGCTGAGCTAGTTCGATAACTGCCCATTCGACACCAAATTTTTTGGACTGAGCTTTATGTGGTCTTGGGCTGAGTTGAGTTTGGACATGATTTTATGCTCGAACTCGAGTACAAGCTAAGCTCTGGCCAATTAAAGCCAAATCCGAACCCAAAGTGCTACTAAGTTGTTGCACGTACGAATTGCACATGGCAAACACACAGTTCATGATAAGAACTAGTAAAAAATTTATCGAAAACGATAAAAATGCATTGGATAAGCAGGTGAAACTTTGCATATGCTATGGATGTATTGGCCTTCAAATAAGGAACATTGTTGGTTTTGAGAAAGCCATGGTGTCAAAGCAAGCTACAAAATTGTTTCAGGAACTATCAAATGTGTGCCAGCTAATGCAGGTGAAGTACAAAGTGGAAACTCCATTGATAAGTGGGTGAAAATTTCAGGTTTTTGGTGTGGAACTAGATGTCGGTACACAGCGGAAGATGATAAAAACTATGTTTTTCGACAAGATCGTGGTCTTGCTTTTAACTTTAGGGTTATGAAAATCTCCATGCATCATAATGAAAATGCATGCATCACAACCTATGGATTATTAGAAGATACCAAACAAGCTTTATAAACACATGTGGAGAAGATCGAGTCGATGAAGAACCAATGAAGATGTTAAAGAATATCAAGAATGAAGCCTTGCTTCCCTCGAATAGCAATGCCTATTCCACGACATGGGTGGATAGACTTGTGGGGGCTTCCTTATTCTTCTTTGTTTGCTTTTCTTCCTCTCCTTTTTTCCTCTCTTGCCCTGGCTTTTGCAAACCCTAGTCGAGGCCCCCTTCTTACGCTTGAACGTCCAAGATGTGCTAGGGAGGACTTGGATTGCCTATTGGACGACCATACTAGGGCTTATATAGTCCCTATAGGCTGGCCACTAAATGCTCTCCCAATTATGGTAGGTTTCCTTTTGTGTGGGATTTGAATCCTACACTTTTGGGAACCCACTCTTATACTCTAGTTTCTGTTAATTAGAGCTCATAAATCAATTAGGGAACACATATTTCTGACCCCTACGATGCCTCTAGGACCCCTTATGGCCGGCCATTATGTCTTCTTACTGGCCTTGGTCTCATAGAGAAATAATAGGAAGAGTTGGACTCCTTGTTGTTCACCTTTCAAATCCTAGTCAAACTAGGACTCTAGGTCAACATGAGTGTTCCTACTTAATGAGATGAATCCCGTTATAGGGAGAAATCTCCTTATGGAAGGAGACTAAGGGATAAAGAGAATTAATTTCCTTTATCCCCTCCTAACACATAGGGATTGAATTCTCCTCGTCCAACTAGGAATCTAATTAATGGATAATTATCCACTATGGACATCCATGATTAATCACAATTAATTAGGGATAATTTTTTAAGACCAATAGGATTAGTTAATTTGAGAGTGACTAGAAGTCCTACTCCTATACGGACACTTGTGACACCTCCTAAAATATAGAAAAGTCAAGCTAGTCCACTATGAGATTATAGGACACTTATGAACTTACTACATCAAATCATGACGTAGAGGCATGATGAAATTGTTATTACTGATGAGGCCTAAGCATGTCATTTGTAAACTTTTATATTAATAAAAGAGTTAAAATATTTGCATTAATTAGAAAAACATGATTGGTATGTGTCGAGCACAATAAAGGATCCCAAGCAACATCGTAGGTCACCGAGGTGCATGATGTTTATTCATGATCGGGAGTTCCAATGAACTGGTTATATGTAAACCTAGAGGAATTCATAGCTCTGATAAAGTTTGTTGCTTTATCAGTAAAAAATTATTTGTGAGTTTTGAGGTATGTGGTGAAGTTTCCACCACTGGAAGGTAGTGAATACTCATTCAACTTGTCAGATACAAATGAACCGTGTTGAACTTGAACAAGGATTGTGCGCTGGTAATGTATCAGACATTGGTGCATGTGACCATCTTTCTGTTTTGAGTGATTGGTCATGAACCCTGAGAAGCCATATCCATTAGACTAACCAATTAGGAGTTACTTTGATTTGCCAACGAGTGAGGATATAACCAAGATTCGATAAACACGGTGGGTTGGGTAACCCGGCTAGCGTTGTAGTAGCATGACACCATGGTTTCAAAATTCAAACAAAATTATAAAATTTCAATGAAATATTTAGGTTTTGTCCAGGACCGAAACGAAATGATGGTTGGAACCAATGGAACTGGTCATTTCAATCAACTGTGATAATTTTGGTTAAATTTTGGTCCATTTAGGTTTCATATATGGAATTATAACTTTCAATTTTTTGATAAATTTCGGTCAAAATTTCAGTTTTGGCTTGGACCATACCTGATACAAAACCAAAATTTAAAACATTGCATGATACTTCTGCAGGTTATCCAAGTCCGAGATGGATGGGTGCACTCCTATGAGTCAGATTAGTCACATACTAAACCCAGGTCTGGTGATCAGTAGTTTGACTGCTGATGATCCGAATGCTAGTCATAGCACCGAAGGTACATGATAGTAAGTCGACAAGTCATAGAGTAAAGTCAAATAATCACTTAGGGTCTAACAGTTTTCTGTAGGGGACTATCTCTGTGCCGACCCGAAGACTCCGCCCAACCAGTCAATCGAGTCGAGTCGAAGTTCTGATCGAACGTCTGTCTTAGTCTGTTGGTTAGGATGTTGATGTCTTCGAGTTGAACTTCTGAATAGTCGAAAGGTTGTTGACACGAGATGTGATCTCGAAGTTCAGCCGAAGCTTATGTCTCCGTGCTATAAGGAGCAACCTGAATTCACTAACACTTAAACTGAAGTGACCTCGACAAACCGAGTGTCACTGGTTTCTCTTCTAAATGAAGATCGAAAGATTGGAAGGTCAAAGCTCTGGATTTTTCGGAAGTCTGATTCAGAAATCAGATATTCGATCCTATTACACTTGTCGGGTCTACTATTTATAAAAATTTTGGACGGGAACCGGGGTAAAGGGCGGTTTTCTACAGCTGTTGTTGGGATTCAAGCGGGGGCTTGTGGGTCCCGCTGTCGTCTCTGTGGACCCCTAGGAAGGGCTGGTGGGTCCCGTTATCAGTCACTGGCCAAATTTTGCACCCACAGTTATCCCCTCCAAGTTAGCTAGAGGCTGATCCGACTGATTGGAATCCTGGTGCGAAATCCGAAACCCCCTGCCAAGGGCTGGTGTTATCGAGGTCTTGTCGAACATTACTGGCTGATAGAACTCTGGCCACCGATCGGTCAAAACTGTCCGATCGGGTGTTTTTAACAGGTTGGACTTCGGGCGATCGGGCAGAAAACCAAGTTTTATGCCCGATCCTTTGAAAATTCACCCGATCGTCTACCTATCGATCGGGGTGAATTCATCAATCAATTGGTCAAATTTGACCAATCGGTCAAAATTATTTGATCGGATGATTTCAACCGGTTGGACTTCCGGGGGATTGGGCAAATAACCAGGTTTTCTGCCCGATCCTTTGGAAAATCACCCGATTGTCTGCCTATTGATCGGGCGAAGTCTTTTTGGCTGATCAGTCAAATTTGTCCGATCGGATAAATTTAACCGATCGGATATTTTCAACTGGTCGAGCTTGGGGTGATCGGGTAAAAAACTATGTTTTTTGCCCGATCCTTTGAAAAATCACCTGATCATCTGCCTGTCGATTGGGTGAAGTCTTTTTGACCGATCGGTCAGACCAATCGGATATTTTCAACCGGTGGAGCTTGGGTTAATCGGATAAAAAACTATGTTTTTCGTCCGATCCTTTGGAAAATCACCCGATCGTCTGCCTGTCGATTGGGTGAAGTCTTATTGGTTGATCGGTCAAATTCATCCGATCGGATAAGTTTGACCAATCGGGTACTTTCAACCAGTGGAGCTTTAAGCGATCGGGTAAAAAACTAAATTTTTTGCCCGATCCTTTAGAAAATCACTCGATCGTCTACCTGTCGATTGGGTGAAGTCTTATTGGCCGATCGGTCAAATTCGTCCGATCGGATAAGTTTGACCAATCAGGTAGTTTTAACCTGTGGAGAGGTGATCAGGTAAAAAACTAAGTTTTTTGCCCAATCCTTTGGAAAATCACCCGATCATCTGCCTGTCGATTGGGTGAAGTCTTTTTGGCTGATCGGTCAAATTTGTCTGATCGGATAAATTTGACCGATCGGGTACTTTCAACCGGTCGAGCTTTGGACGATCAGGTAAAAAACTATGTTTTTTGCCCAATCCTTTGAAAAATAGCCCGATCATCTGCCTGTCGATTGGGTGAAGTCTTATTGGCCGATCAGATAAGTTTGACCAACCGGGTACTTTCAACCGATGGAACTTGGGGTGATCGGGTAAAAAACTATATTTTTTGCCCGATCCTTTGGAAAATCACCCGATCGTCTGCCTGTCGATTGGGTGAAGTCTTATTGACCGATCGGTCAAATTCGTCCGATCGGATAAGTTTGACCGATCGGGTACTTTCAACCGGTGGAACTTGGGGCGATCGTGTAAAAAACTATGTTTTTTGCCCGATCCTTTGGAAAATCACCCGATTATCTGCCTGTCGATTAGGTGAAGTCTTTTTAGCCGATCGGTCAAGTTTGTCCGATCGAATAAATTTGACCGATTGGATATTTTCAACAGGTCTTTTTTTGACGTTTCACCCGATCGTCTGCCTGTCGATCAGGTGAGGTGGAGTTTGGCATTTCGTCTTCGCGTCGTTTCGTCTGGTCTATCATTTCGTCTGGTTTGTCGTTTTGCCTGTCATGTCGCTTCGTCTATCCTGTCGCTTCGCTTGTCTTGTCGCTTCGTTATCCGCTAATCTGGTGGCGCCATGTGCATAGATTTTCCCGCCAAGTTTTTCGGAGCAATAAAATCCTGTCTCGGAGTTCATTTTTTCCCACATTGTTTAGAAATTTTCTGAGTTCTCTACTTTTGCCCTTGACTCTTGTTCTTGCTCTATGTTCTTTCGTTCGATTGTGATGGCCTCCGCTAGCTGCACTAGGGACATTGTTCCCCCCAAGGTGAAGTCGTCTCAACGCGATAGGTCGAAGAAGGGGAAGGCCACTTCTGAGCCTTCATCGCCGAAGATCACGGGGAAGGGCAAGGCGAAAGGCAGCCTTGGCATTCTTGGCAAGAGGCATGTAGGTGTTGGGTTCGCTTCTGCTCCCACTAAGCTGGAGCATATCCCCAAGTCTGATTTCGTTCTGAGGCCGCTGAAGCCTCTATCCGAGGTGCCCATCTTTGAATACGGGATCGACCGAAAGCCCACTGACACTAAGAGGGAGAAGTGGGAGAGACTGCTGAGTTTCTTCACCGAAGATGCCAACCGCCCAGTGCTCGCTGGGGTACAGGCTGTCTTCGGGATCGATAAATAATCGGTCTACACGGAGGTGGCCAACAAGGAGAAGATCATGGGGACGATCGTAACGATCGGGCAGCTCAATTGCGGGCTGCGTCTGCCTTTGCTTCCCTTCGCAGCCAGATTGCTGAACACGTCCGGACTCTGTCCCTGACAATTGACAGGAAATGCATGGAGGATCATTTATGTGTTCTGCAGGACGGAGACCGATCACCAGGACAAACTGAAGGCCTGCTACTCCAGTATTCCCGATGGCGAGCAAGCGAGGATCGAGTTGGGGTACTTTTTCTACCACTATAAGTGGGTTTCGAGGAAGGACAACCTCTTCTTCAATCTTCATGGAGTCTCTGCCCTTCGCCCCATCACCGACACAGTCCCCTTCGACAAGTTGTACACCGACTGGCCGATCTTCATCTCGGGGGCGTGGACTCCCCTTTCACTGCCAGAGACTCCTCACAGCCAAGTTCACAAGGAGGTCAAAGAGGTATGGGCCGGGAGGCGATTTGTGTTAGTTATCCGAACAGGTCGAATCCATCGACAATCTGTTCCTAGAGTTGACCTGCGAGACCAGATCATGGAAGCAGTTTGCCAACTACCTGGTCTGTCATGGCAACGCCAACCTGATGCACAAGCTGCTGGTGAGATACGAGGACAATAACACGTTGTACTCAGAATACAAGGAGGACCCTGAGTCAGGAAGGGTGATCCGTTACATATGGGCCGAGAAGAAGGTGTATGGTAAGAGGAGGCATTCGGGGCCAGGCGAAGAAAAGCTGGTTATTACCAAGCACGGCCAAGTCAAAAAGAGGAGGGTGATGAAGGAGGAAAAGAAGGAAGAAGAGAAAGAAGAGGAAGAGAAAGATGAAGAAGAGAAGGAAGATGAAGAGGAGGAGGGAGAGGAGGAAGATGAGGATAAGGAAGAGGAGGAAGAAGAAAAAGAAGAAGGGAAGGGAAAGGAAGAGGAAGGAGGAGAAGAGGAGGACGAGGAGGAGGAGACAGAAAAAGGCGAAGAGGAAGGGGGGAGAGATCAGGGTGATGTGCCCCGGCCCCACCCCTCTAGGCGCAAGCCAAGTTCCTCCAATCGATGAAGCCAAGGCCCGTCGAATGGAGGATAAGCTCGACACGGTAGACGACGGCAAGAAAGTGGTGATCGTCTACCACTTCGAGACCCTGAAGCGTCCTATACGCATCAGGGTGAAGTACTCGGGGAGTGACGTTGTCCTTAACCCGATGCCTATCACCCAAGTAGAGCCAGAAGGCCAGTGCCAGGGTAAGGCTTCGAGAGGGCAGGCCTCAATGAGCGAAGGCCTGGAGGTTGATAAACCGAGGCTGGCCCCTCGGAGCGATGTGGCCAAGGTGGCAGTAGAGACCGCCGCTCTGATGTCTGCCCTCTTCCAAGGGGCAGACATGATGCAGGATGAAGGAGGAGCTTCGTCACCTCCCGAAGTTCCCCCTCCCGGACCAAAGGGGGACAAGGGTCAGGGGGAGGAGAAGAGGGCCGAGCCGGCTCCAACCCTAAAGGAGAAGGAGATTGCCGCCTCGGGGAAGAAGACTCCCACCCCCAAAGGGAAGGGATCCGATCGAGGGAAGGGGCTGGCTCAACCCTCGCACGGAGGCTCTGTCGGCAAGAGTAAGTTCTGACTCTCGATCTCATATCTTATTCTGATTGAATTGATAGTTGAACATGTCTGAGCACTTTGAATATTTTGCCTGCAGGTGCACCCGGCAGCCCGCAGCCTATGCTGCGGGACTTGGGCGAGGTGGACATCAACCGTCCCACATGGGCGTTGAGGAAGCTTCACAACTTGCCTGACGCAACCCTTGAAGATTCATCTAACAAGCTCAAAGTTTTGGTAAGTAGTTCAGCCTTGTCTTTGATAGTACTCCATCTGATATGCCTCTGACTTGTTTCTGTTGGATTTGCAGATGTCTGCCATGCTGAAGTTAAACAGCACGCTATTCAAGAAAGTCGTCGAAAGGGAGGCAGCGGCAAAAATAAGCCGATTGAATGCCCTCTTGGAGGAGGCTAATGATGAGAGGGAGAAGCTAGCAGCAGAGCTGTCATCGAGTCAACAGTCAACTCGCATGAGGCGCTTATAAAAAAGAAGATGGAGGCCGAGTTCGTCTCTGCAAATAAAGAGCTCCAAAGTCTGAAGAACAGGTTCTTCAAGATGGAGAACCTTGTTCAAACGCCACGAGAAGATCCAGTAGCAGAAGGCTGAGGCTGCTGCAAAAGAAGAGGCCCACGCGCTCGAGCTGGAACAGCTAAATGTCGACTTGGCAAGCTACAAGTCAACTGTCGAAAAAGCCGTGGAAGCCCTCAGGCTAGCTCACAGTAATGGCACCCAATCTTCAAAGGCATCCGTGGCAAGCAAGGCTCGTGGCGGTTCCGAGGGGGATAGGTCTAGGGCACCCAGCGTGGCAAAGCCTTGATGTGCTAACTCTTGTACCTGTACTTTGAATTTGAATAATAGAAAAAGTTTTTGGATGTTTGATGAAATGTCTCTTTGATATTGAATATTCTGAATGTATTGGGTTGCATGTTTGGTGTTGAATGGATGAATGAATGTTTCTGCCAACTAGGGGTTGTGTCACAACACAAGCACCCAAGTTATTTGTCAATTTGTCAGTTAGGAGTTACGCCGTCTCGTAACACCCAAACTATTTATTCCTGCCTGTGAGGGGTTATGTCACGACACAAACACCCAAACTGTTAGTCAATCTGTCAGTTAAGAGTTGCATTGTCTCGCAACGTCAAAACTATTTGTTTCTGCTTGTGAGGGGTTATGTCGTAACACAAACACCCAAATTGTTAGTCGATCTACCAGTTAAGAGTTGTGCTGCCTCGCAACATCAAAACTATTTGTTTAGTCATTTGAATTCATAGAACTGGTATGGACAAGATTGAAGTTGGAACAAATATTATTCATTACAAGATTTACATCAGGGATAAAACAGTTTGAGATGTCTAACATTCCAAGCCCTTGGTAGCCTATCTCCCTCTGGCGAGATTAGGCGATAAGATCATTTTCCTCATACGGATTCGATGATGTAGGGACCTTCCCAGTTGGGAGCTAGTTTTCCACTGCTATGCTCCCTTATATTGTAGAAGACTGCTCTGAGGACTAGATCTTTAGTGTGGAATTGTCTTCTGCTAACCTTTTGATCATAGGCTCGCTTGATCTTCTGTTGATAGTTCGCAATATGAATAGTTGCCTGATCCCATAATTCTTCTGAGAAATCGAGATCGTTGATCTGAAGTTCATTGTTTATTCTTTCTTTGATTGCCTTAGTATTCAGAGTTAGAGAAATAGCCTCAGTTGGAAGAACTGCTTCTGACCCATAGGTTAGGCGGAAGAGCAAAAATCCAGTTGATCGTCGTGGAGTGGTCCGATAGCCCCATAGGATCTCTTGTAGGACCTTCTCCCACAGTCCTTTCCTATCACCCAACTTCTTCTTGAGTAGACCAAGGATAGCCCTGTTGAAGGCTTCAGCTTGACCATTGCACTGCGGATATCTAGGCGTAGAATAGAAGAGTTTGGTTCCGTAGTTCAGACAAAACTCCTGAAATTTATCCGAGTCGAATTGGGCTCTGTTGTCAGCGATAAGGACTTGAGGAGTGCCAAACCTGGAGAAGATGTTATGCCTGATGAATTTGATAACCTCGTCGTCGGTTTCTCGAAAGAATGGCACAGCCTCGACCCATTTGGTGAAGTAATTTGTGGTCAGTAGCAAGTTCTTCTTCTTGCTTGGTGATAGAGGGAACGGGCCTAGGAAGTCCAACCCCCATTAATGGAAGGGTCAAGGGCTTGTTAAGAGATGAATTTCGTCTGTCGGGAGGTGGATCACCCGCGCATGTCGTTGACAGGGCTCGCATCTTTGAACGAATTGACGAGCATCTTTCACCATGGTGGGCCAGTAGTAGCCCTGGAGTTTAGCTTTAGCTTTGAGTGATCTTCCACCATAATGATTGCTGCAAGCTCCGGAGTGAATGTCGGCTAAGATTACGTCTGTTTGCTTGGGACTAATGCATTTGAGAAGTGTTCCACCATGTGATTTGAAGTAAAGATCTTCTTCTTGGAGACTATAGAACGAAAGCTTCTTTTGGAGTTTTTTGGCTTGGATCAGATCTTCAGGCATTCTGCCTCATTTGAGAAAGTCAAGGATTGGTTGCCTCCAATCTGAGTGCTCATTAGTCAAGGCAAAAGCAGAGGTTGGCTGTCTCCAACCTTCACATCCTTTCGTTGTAGCAATAAGTTGTTGCCCGATGGCGACTTTAGGCAACTCTTGATATTCAATCTGAATGTGACTTTCCTTTATAGGATCTCCGAGTCCTGAGACAGCATTAGCTAGGGCATCAGCTTCTCGATTCTCCTCCCTAGAATTTGAACAAATTCGATGTCAAAGAAGCATTGTCGGTGATGCTGCACTAGAGCTAGATAGTGTTGCATCCTTTCTCCTCGCGCTACATAGTCTTCGTTGATCTGCTTGATCACCAACTGGAAGTCGCTATAGATAGTAAGATGGTCTACCCCAGGGCCTCGGTGATCTCCAATCCAGAAATAAGAGCTTCGTACTTGACTTTGTTGTTGGTGGCACTGAATCCGAGAAGGATAGCCTTTTGAATATGGTTGAGTTCGGGGGATATTAAAACTATCCCAATTTTCGAACCGATCGCGCTTGATGCTCCATCTGCATAAAGTTTCCAGCGAGTGGGTGAAGTAGTGGGAACCTCAGGGCTAGGATTGAAGGCCACATGACCTAGATTGAGACGAGGTTCGTCACTGTCACCGAGATGCATCTCGAGGTCATCCTCCAAGGAGACAGGATCCTCCACAAGGAAATCGACAAGGAAATCAGCAATGGCTTGCCCCTTGAGCGAAACACTAGGTTCGAACTGAATACCAAGGGAGTTTATCTCGATCACCCACTTAGTCATCTGGCCTGCTCGACCTGCCTTATCGAGAATGTCTTTGAGTGGGTGCTCCGAGACGACAGTGATCAAGTGAGAAACGAAGTAGGATCGAAGTCGCCGCGTCGCTGTTAGTAGGGCCAGTGTGACTTTCTCGATCTTCAAATAGCGAGTCTCTGCCAGAAGGAGAGTATGGCTGATGTAGTAGACAGGGCGCTCAATGCCTTCTCTTCTACTGACCAAAACTATGTTGACTGCTTGATCAGTGATAGCAAGGTAGAGTCAGAGGTTTTCTTTTGCTAGTGGAGTCGTTAAGATAGGAGCCCAAGTGAGGTAGTATTTGACACTCTGGAAGGCTTATTCGCAAGTTGGATTCCATCCTGAAGTATCTGTTTTCCGTAGCTTATCGAAGAGAGGTTTGCACTTGTCAGAAGACTTAGAGATGAATCGGTTGAGGGCCGCTAGTCTTACTGTAAGGCGCTACACCTCCTTTCGATTGGTGGATGATGATGGCATTTTGAGGATTGCTTGAATTTGGTCAGGATTCGCTTCGATGCCCCTCATGGTCACCAGATGACCTAGGAATTTACCCGATTGAACTTCGAAGGCACACTTGGTTGGATTCAGTTTTATGCGATACTTTCGGAGGACTTGAAATGTTTCGGCGAGATCGGAGAGATGGTTCTCACGATTGCGGCTCTTTGTGAGGAGATCGTCGACGTAGACTTTAACGTTACGGTCGATTTGCTCTTCGAACATCTTTGTGACCAATCTCTGATAAGCGGATCTAGCATTCTTGAGACCGAAGGGCATGATGTTGTAGCAATAGAGGCCTCTGTCTGTCACAAAGCATGTCTTCTCTCGATTGTCAGGATGTAGAGGAATCTGGTTGTACCCCGAATAACCATCCATAAAGGATAGGAGCTCGTGGCCAACAGTGGCGTCGATGAGTCTGTCTATTCGTGGCATTGGGAATGGATCTTTTGGGGTAGGCCTGATTGAGGTTGGTGAAATCGATGCAGACCCTGATCTTCTCGTTCTTCTTTGGTACTGCCACGATATTGGAGATCCAAGTTGGGTACTCTACTTCACGAATAAAGCCTACCTCGAGCAACTTGTTGATCTCCTCTTGAACAGCAGTTAAGCGCTCTGGTCAGATTGTTCGGAGCTTTTGTTTGACAAGTTTTGCTCCTTCTTTGATGGCGAGTCGATGGCATGTATCATCCGGATTGATTCCGATCATGTCTTCAAAACACCATACGAAAACATCGATGTTGGACTGGAGGAAGGATACCATGTCTCGCGCTTCTGCGTCACTGAGACTGGTACCGATGAATGTCTCTCGAAGGATATCACCATCACTAATGTTTACTTGGGTGATCTCTTCGATTAAAGGTGAAACCTCCCACTCGACAAATGGAGGTTCTGATATTGGGGGGCTCCTTTGGTTACTAGCTCATAGAAGGGCCAACTTCGTCTCTTTGACATTTTGGTGGTGCGAGATTCACTCTACGATCTGTCTTTGCTGCAGCAGCTTCGTAAGATTGCCCAGCTTGTTGATCACCTCAGATGCAGATAATGCCCTCTCCCATTGCAAATTTGAGGAGTTAATAGTATAAGGAGGATATGGCAGTGATCTAGTGAAGAAAGGGTCGTCCGAGAATGATGTTGTAGTTAGAAGTACCTTCGACGACGGCGAACCTCACGGACGGAGACTCGAGTGTCTCTGCTGAGGTCCAGGGTGAATCTAGATTTGCCCATGGTCATGCTTTGCTAGCTGTTGAAGCCAGTAATGACGGTAGGGACGATGTTTAGACTTGAATACTTATGCCCCAGACGCATGAAGCAATCTAAAAACATAATATCGATTGAGCTGTCAGTGTCGATGAGGATCCGATTGACAGTACTCCCGTCGATGATGAACCGCAGGACCAGGGGATCCTAGTGTGGAGTGTGCACTCCTTGAAGGTCTGAGTCATTGAATACGATAGATGGCCAAACTAGGCCCTTGATGGGTTTCTTGACCCAAGTGTCTTCTTTGTTTGCTACAGAGCGAACATTGAAGATGCGGCGAACTTGTCGATTGACTTCCTTCCCAATCAGTATTTGATAGTGCAATGCTCCATGGATGCTGAAGATGTTGGCTCGCATGACGACTGGTGATGAACTAGTCGATATCCGGTGGACCCAGCAGGCTTCTCTCCCTTTTGTTGAAGAGGGTTGGCGTTGCTCCTATCCGTTCTTGACGAACTCTTAGAGATGGTCTTCACGCAATAGGTCCTCCAAATAATACTTTAGTCAGAAGCATCGAGTGGTTGGATGACCATCACTGCGATGAAAGTTGTAGTAGACAGATCTGTCGGTAGTAAGTTTGGTATCTGGTTGCAGAGGGTTCGGTCGTCAAAGAAATTCTTCGTGTTGAATTTGATCAAAAATCTGCTCAATCGGGAGGGTCCAGTCGGTGAATGTTGTTTTCTTTGGAGGCGATTGGTGACCATCTTCTCTTGGTCATTTGGCGGGCGGAGGTGCTAGTCCCTTTGCATTGTGGGTCTTGGCCATATGCTTCGGCGCCTCCCTTTCAATGGGTTGTCGTCTGGACTCATGTCCCTTTTGGGTAATTTGGTTATCTTCGACTTTTATCTCCCATTGGATCCAATCAAACATCGCGCCGAAGGATAGCGGAGGATTTCGGATGAAGTCGTTGAACATATGCAGGTCGAAGCGGAGAGCGTTTTGGAAGGCGAGCATGATGGCTTCATCGTCAAGATGTCACCCGGAGAGAGCGGCATGCTCGCTTCGAAATCTTTGTGTGAAGTTACGAAGACTCTCATCAGCTCCCATCCTCAATCGATAGAGAGAATCAAGTTTCTTCTCCGGCTTGAGGTTGAGAATATAGTACTGGACGAAGTGGTTCGCAAGGACTCCGAACTGGATGATCGATCCAGCACGAAGGTTGTGATACCAGTCGAGGGATGGCTCACCGAGACTACCAACAAAGGTTTGGCAGAGTACGTTGTTCTCCTCCTCGTGCGGTGTCATAGCTTGCTTGAACACCAAAATATGAAGAGTCGACCCTTTAGGCAATTGAACTTAGGTAGAGTCGGAGTTCTCCAGCTCTTCGAAAAAGGCACTTAAAATAAGCTTCTATGGAGAGGTCTGGCCTAAGAGTGTCGTTCCCTGCGATCGAGTCCCCGACCTTGCTGTTGGTCCAGGGGCAAGATCGAGGGGCACTGGTCTCAACCTTGAATTACGGTCGAATAGCTCCAGTTGAAGATTGACTTGAGAGTCTTGATGGAAGGGGAGGGATGATGAAGACCGGCTTTTCGACGTGGCCTTTTTCATCCGATGTCTCACTCGTAGGTTGGGCTTCGCTTGTGTCTGCCTAACACAATTGTGACCCGAGGATGATTGAGAGGATTGGTCATTGATGCAATCCCAGATGCTCTGCTTCCGAGGACCAACCAAGGGGGTGGGGTCACGACGACTTTTATCTTGTGTTCCAAGGCCCATAGACCTTTGTTGTTCAGAGTGGACGGATTATCGAGGTGGATCAGCCCCTTCATTGATAGAAAGGATAGGAAAAACAATCCCAGCATCGGAGGCTGCTTTCTTAATAGCATCCCTCTCAGCAGTGAGAGTGGCATTCTGTTTTGTCAACTGCAGCAGTTGGAAGTCGAGCGCCGAGATCTAGTAAATTGGCGGAGGATCTTCTGTTGGAGCAGGAGTGGTTTGTCCGATTGATTGCAGAAGTTGCTGAGGGATCGGTCAGGTTGATCGTTCTCCCATTTCCAGAATGAGCCGCAATATCAGGACGAGTAAGAGGCAACCCGAAGTTGAGTCGCTGACTCATTGATCGAGTTTCTGGACGAGGTTGGTTCCGTTGAGTATTACTTCCCTCTGGATGATCCTAATGCCTCGTCTTCACCATTTAGGAAAAACGGAGAAAGCAACCAGATCGCCGGTGTCCGATCGGTTGTCTGCTCAATCGAGGGGCTAGAAAGATTGATTATCAAGATTGGTTGTCTACTCAACCGATCCGATATTGTCGTAGAGCGAACTGAGCTTTTCGATCTATCCCATAGACGGTGCCAAACTATGGGGGATGATCTCCGTGCCGACCCGAAGACTCCGCCCAACCAGTTAATCGAGTCGAGTCAAAGGTCTGATCGAACGTCTATCTTAGTTTGTTGGTTCGGATATTGATGTCTTTGAGTTTAACTTCTAAATAGTCAAAAGGTTGTTGACACGAGATGTGATCTCGGAGTTCAGCCAAAGCCTACATCTCCGTGCTATAAGGAGCAACCTGAATTCACTAACACTTGAACTGAAGTGACCTTGATAGACCGAGTGTCACTGGTTTCTCTTCTAAAAGAAGATCGAAAGGTTGGAAGGTCAGAGCTCTGGATTTTTTGGAAGTCTGATTTAGAAACCAGATATTCCATCCTAGTACACTTATCGAGTCTGTTATTTATATAATTTTTAGATGGGAACCGGGGTAAAGGGTGGTTTTCTACAGCTGTCATCGGATTCAGGCGGGGGCTTGTGGGTCCCGCTGTTGTCTTTGTGGACTCTCCAGACAGGGTTGATGGGTCCCGTTGTTGTCTCAGTGGATCCCCCCAGACAGGGCTGGTGGGTCATGTTGTTGTCTCTATGGACCCCCCAGGCAGGGCTGGTGGGTCTCGTTGTCGGGCACAAGCCAAATTTTGCACCCACATTTTCCCTTTCGGCCGAATCGATACACAAAACTAGTAATGAAGGGGCTCAAGTTACCAGTTAAATTAGAGAACATGATTATACGCGGGGGTAAACTAAATATCGAAAGATTGGGGTACAGTTTGTGTAGCGCCCTAAGTAGCCACACAGATTAATCAGACCAATTTAAGTCAATGGAATGCTAGGTACGGATCTTGGCCAGATAACTTAAATTCTGCTTGGCCCCACGAGTCCTGCGTCCTAATAATTTCACCATATCCCCTCAAACCCTAATCCTAAAGGCCTCCCCTATATATAGGGGGAGGGTGTGTATAACCTAAACTCAGAGAAAGTGAATGCACGAGTGAGAGGGGAGAGAAAGATATGGTGGTACTAGGGTTTCCCTCGAGTGTCCCGATCTCACGGCTCTCGGTGCCGGCCTCAAGGCTCCAGACCCCAACCTCGCAGTTCCGGCCCCTAGTCCCATGGTTCCAGCCTTGACCTCGTGGTTTTGGCCCTCGACCCACAGTTTTAGGCTTCTAACCCCACTGTTCCAGTATCATACCTCATGATTCTAGCCCCCGACCTCATGGTTCTGGCCTCAAACCTTGCGGTTCCTAGCCTCCGACCCCATAGTTCATAGTGTTCGGCTTTGCAGGTCCTAACCCCAACCTCCTAGCTCTCGAACTGGCCTCACGGCTCACAATCCTGGCCTTGAGACTCTTGGATCGTGATCTCATGACTTTCGATTACACACGACCGACGCTCGGATCGCTATAGAATTAGTTTTTGATAATCTCTTCTGGGATAAATCCAGGCATTAGTATAATTTATGAACCCTCTTCATTCTAGTGTCTTATTGTTGTGTTAGTTGTGGTAGGGGTTCGTCGCATATGTTATGCTTATGTGAAAATTTTAATGGAAACATACACCACCCATGATGATATTAGATGTTGTCACTTCTACTGCGGAACCCTGATCCTTTTGATGGATTTCTAATAGAAATCACCCTCTTTTACATAATTAATTCCACTCATTTAGACAAGGGTTCAATCCTTATTCTAAGAGTTGGGACCCATCTGGGTGGACCCACTTGGTGAATCCTAATCATAATAGGACTCTCCTACTAAAGAGCATTTAGATGGTGACACTTAGGAATTCTAATCTAATTAGGAAACCTAAGTTACTGATTCTCCTAATCCACTTTGTTAGACGTCCTAGTCACCGAGGCATTACCCACTACTAGTAAAACCTAAGTACACTAGGATTGGGTTAGCTCGACCGATAGAGATGGGTAGGAGTTGGAATCTAGCTTCGTGACCCTAATATCCTTGGTTCTAACTAGACATATGGTTATAGTCATCTCATGACTAGATCATGAACCAGTTAACTATGCTTACAATCATTACTAAGCTATAGTTTCATTTCGAGGTTATTAAATAAACCACATGAGTGTTATTACCCTAGTATGTTGCACTTGACCCCCTCCTTAATCAGATATCCATAAAAGTCTATATGGGATCATCCTAAACGTCTATCAGAATATTTCTTCTTCTTGAGCTCTGACTTCTCATTACCTAGTGATCATCATATTTATTTTGATTTTGTGTGATCGGACTTAGTGATCAACCCTTCATGAGAGTCACTCAAGGAGACACCCAGTTCCCTCTAGGGGATATTGAATTAGTACGAACTACCTGTGTTCCCCAGTATCCAATGCAGCCACCCAATCTATCCAAGTATTGGTATGCTATAGACCTCACTGATTTGGTAGGTCAAAGTGACAGACGGTGAACTCAGAGTTCACTGCATATCCTAGGATTTAGGATCTAGCAACTAACATTATAGGTATCCATGGTTTTTGATGATAGTACTTAAAAGATCGGGTACTATATCTTGATTTCAATGGTAGAGATATATCATCTTCCTCTATCAAGAAGGTTAGGGTGTTATGGTCTTGCAAACTGAATGCCTAGTCTAGTTACCGGCTACGAACCTACTTAGATGTGTATGATAAACTCGAGGCTCATGATGTTGATCTCATACATGCACCTGACTTACCTTAATTAACCACACCATAGTGGACTAGTGGTTTATGCATATCATATACTTATGTTTGTGAGTTTGAGTTATGGATGCTAAATCGGTGTCAGACACACCAATCCT
The DNA here is from genome assembly GCA_947650365.1 of Chamaelirium japonicum. Taxonomy (NCBI): domain Eukaryota; kingdom Viridiplantae; phylum Streptophyta; class Magnoliopsida; order Liliales; family Melanthiaceae; genus Chamaelirium; species Chamaelirium japonicum. The sequence goes on from OX393553.1 coordinate 59,497,946, forward strand.
AGCAATATCTCATTTTATCCATAATGCCAATTTATTTTTATTGGATTCAATTAGCATGCCTCTACATGTCTCTTGCAAACCCAAGTCACAAGACACCTAGTAAAGTATCTACATAGTTGTTAGTCTACATCCCATATTACACACCGGTCTGTGTAACCTACTAGAACCCTGGACCTTCCTATGATGATTTAGCGCACTTACTCTCCTCAATTGCTTGAGGATTGCTTAATGATTTATCCAACACTCTTAACTAAGGTTAAGTTGGTATTTGCTGATCAAACTAGTTGTATATCAGATATCCAACCTAGCCTTGCATGGCAGACATACGTTTTTTTTTTAAACAACTCCTAAAAAAATGTTTAGCATCCTTACTAGCACATAGGATAAGCCTTTCCTTTTATTCTTGGATTTCACTGATGTTTGATCCCCAAAAGCCTATCGCTCTATTCTAGGATCTCACTAATATTTGATCCCTATAGCATATCTTATTAGTCCTCTTAATTAACTTTCTCAACTTTTATTTATATTGTACGAATAACATACGCACCATGCTTTTCATTTTCTACTTATGTACCTTTGATTCAAAACCTACACGGGATGCCTGCTATAATCTTGTGGACTTGGAGCATCTCGAACGGGCTCCCAGGTTCCTTCCCTATTCTTAGGGCTCCTAGATACCACGTAGGCAAAGTATGGAGTGGGAATTGAAATGCACTCCAACGGGCTCCTCACAAATCTCTCCCGATTTCTTGAAAAAATCAAATGCTTCAAACAAGCCAACATAGCAAGGGGCATGAGGCTATTTAGGAATTAACAAGAAAAGTGACTTTTGATCTTTTTTGTTCTATTCAATCAGAGGGGCCCACAACAAAGATTTTCTTACTACTCTCGCCAGCACCAGCGAGAGGAGTTAAGAAAATAAACTCTAGCGAAACATGTGGGAGCTCATTGGAGTGTCGTTTTCAACATGGGCCCATACAGTTTTGTTACAGTTCCGAAGAAAGTTTTTTGTAGGAGCCCATAGGAAATGATCGTATGAAGCTTGCAATACTTTGCTATTTTTGACCATTTGGCTAAAGCTACAAGTCAGTATCTCGTGTTTGAAACATTTTTCTATAGTGTTAGGGATGAACCTGTCAAGCAACCTTAATTTCCCCCATTACTATAAGACACCAATATACTAGGCAAGGGATATGATTAATAGTTTATGTATCATTTAGTATTACTGGTATTTTTTAATTACACTATTTGAGTTGGGTTTGTCATCTAGGATACACCTCTACTCAAAAGGAGGCATCACTAGTGTTGACCTCTATCCTCTGGTTCTGAGAATCAATCATAGATTACGTTGTTCTTCTGGGCTAACCCCCACTGGAGCAACTATGATTACTCAAAGTTTTTGTCCAGATCATCAGGCTTATTCCTAAAACTCTGATATTAGAGCTAACTCATGACCAATCTTATTGAAATTGATGGTTAATTATTTATAGTTTTAAATAAGAGACATAAATGCAAAAGCTATTCATATAAACATCAGACTAAAAGTTAGCATTAATTTTATTGAAAAACAACTAATGTCTGAAATACATGTAATGACAAAATAAAGAAAGGTAAACTCCTACTAAATATGGTCCACTCCCACTCATACTGCAACTTCTCCTCGACTCTACTCCCAAGCTCATCAGTATATCCTACCCGCATTCCTCCTTCTGGCTTACCGGAACCCCTTTAATCTAATTGCAACTCATGATTAGTGTATCATTAATCTACAACCAGGATATCAGTAGTTCAATCTACTAATCATGTATAGAAATGAACATGTCATACATTTTGGGTTCTGCTTATTAAAAAATCACGTGCAGCTCTACTTCCAATGCTTGGTTTTCTCACAATAGAAGCATTGCCCCTTAGGCTTTGTAGTCTTCCATGCACCTTTGGGATTGACGGCCCCAAATGTGGATTCTACTTTAAGATTAATCGATGTGGGCTTCTTTTTCTAGTATCAATATTTTTTCCTTTTATTTAGAATAGCCTTTTTAGTTATCTGAACACTAGACTGGGACTTGACAAAACCTTCAGCCTCCTACAGAACATTTGTTAGTTCAGAAAAGCTCAATATCATATTTTTAGTTGAGCTTGAACTGACTATAAGATTATGAAAAGCTTGGAAGGACTATGTCTTTCTGGATTTTCTCGTCCACCTCGGCTTCTAGAACCTCCAGCTAGAGGCTCAGCTATCCTAATGGTCATTAGGTTTCTCATTCTCACTTTCCTTGCGGCCCAACTTTGTCCCCTGAATATTTTTTTAAAGTTCTACATTATAGATGCTGTAGTGGGCATATGATGATGTTGGTGCTGAAACACGTTTGAAATAGATGTTAGAATGTAGTATCTTGCCATCTGACCATCCATTAGCCATTTTTGGTAATTCTCCACATATTATTAAGTTGTCACACTTAGGTTTAGGGGGTTGGTCAGTGTTCAAGACTAATACATATTCGTGCATCATCAGCACATTGTAAAGGTTGTGCTTTCAATCTACATAGTATTTGCAATCTATATAGTTGGGTCCTATGACTCAGTTATCCTTTAAGATGATAATCAATGGATTTAATGGGTTTGACATCCTAAAATTAAACATGCATTGTATAACTACCTAGATTAAATATATTGTTTACCATTATTTACTGATTCTTTCAAAATACTAGATTATGGTAAATCTTAAAAAATCAACCCCGCAAAAGATATTGGGACATAGGACACCTTATCCCTTCGATATAGTTGAACGTGCATTTCACCCACAAACTCTCATTATCTAGCCATCTCATGTTAAGTGAACAATTGTCAACCAAGCTAACTCTTGGTCTCTAGTCGGGATGGCAAATAGCTAATTGGGGAGAATATATGCCAATATTTCTAATCTAATATACACCATTTCCTAGGTTAACATGTGACTAAATGACATATATCAATTGGGTGATCGGTTCACTACAACCTATTTCATAGAAAATCTATATTTATTTGTAACTACCAAATAGTGTCTTCCATAGGTGGGCTCCCAAGATTGGAGATGAGACATTAACCAACTTAATATAGATTGGCAATAGAAGGCCATGGGAATCTTATGAGAATTTCCCTCCCACTAGATTACTTGATTTAAAGAGTGAGTTTTTAATTAGTTATTCATCTCATGATTACTAAACCAATTTAATTATGTGATTCATCTCATGATTGCATCCGAGTTAGACATACGCCACTACATGGATTATATATAAAGCATACATCTATCTCATGATTGTATCATGCAATCACCTCATGATTACATTAGGGTTAATATATATCTCATCCCACTGGTGTATGTCTGACATACATCCATCACATGGTTGTATTATGGTTAAGCTCCAACTTCATCTCATGAATTTCACATTAATCTCGCAATTGCTACATGAATACATACATATCTTCTCATAATAAAACCTAGACATCTACTATGCATCACATGCAAAGGTAAAATCCTATTTAACAGTTTATATTATTAGCCATAGAAGAGAGAAACCTTTTGATTTAGAAGGTCAAGCTATCTATTATCATAGTCGCTTATATGGTTTGACCCATGCAAAGGTGGGTGTCCGAGGGAATGTAAACTAACATCCACAACATACTAATATACTATAAGAGAGGATCATAGGGCTTCCAGACATTCACAAGATGCATGATACAAAAACACGTAAATCTCAACTATATATCTAGCACTATTTAACATATATAAAAATCCTAATTAGTATAGATTATCATCTACTAATTAGCACATGGCATCATCTACAAAGAATCATACTAGAAACATCAATCATAAAAACTACGAACAACAACCAGTAATCCATATAGATTCATAAAACTAAATAAAAGAGGACAACCCTATGCTCTTATACCAATTGAAGGAGCTAGATATCAGGAGCACGCAACAGAATACAACAAAAACTATGTTTTTCAACAAGATAGCGATCGTTCATTTAACTTTAGAATTATGAAAATCTCCATGCATCATAATGAAAGTGCATGCATCACAACCTATGGATTATTAAAAGATATCTCACATGATCTATAAACATATATGGAGATGATCAAGTCAATAAAGAACTGTTGAAGATGCTGAAGAATATTAGAGATGGAGCCTCACTTTCCTCGAATAGCAACACATATTCTGCGATGTCACTTACAATGGATGTATTTATGGGAGTCCCCTTCTTCTTCCTTGTTTGATTTTCTTCTTCTCCTTTTAGAAAGTCTAGGAGGAACCCCTAAATATGAGTGGATGAGTTGAGGCGAACCTCTCATCTCTTTCTTTTCTTTTTCTCTTTTTCTCTTTTTCTTCCTTTCTTCCTCATTTCCCTTTGCTTCTGCAAACCCTGGGCATGGTCCTTCTTACCCTTGGAAGTCCAAGAGGTGCTAGGGAGGACTTAAATTATCTTTTGGCTGACCATACTGGGGCTAATATATTCTATATAGGACTTGCCCGACCATACTAGGGCTTATAAAGTCCCTAGAGGTCGGCCACTTAAGGCTCTCCCAATTAGGGTGGTTTCCTCTTGTGTGGGATTTGACTCCTACATTTTTACGGATCCACTCCTATAATCTAGGTCCCATTAATTAGAACTCCTAAAAAAATTAGAAAACACATATAGCTACCCCCTAAGATGTCTCTAAGACTCCTTATGGGCGACCATTTTGTCTCCTAATTGGCCTTGGTCTCTGGAGAAATATTAGGAAGAGATAAGACTCCCTCATGTTCACACTTCTGAATCCCAATCAAACTCGGACTCTATGTTAATATGAGAGTCCCAACTTAATGCAAGGAATCCCATTAAAGGGGGAAACCCCCTTATGGAAGGAGACTAGAGAATCAAGGGAATTAGTTCATTCATCCTCTCCAAACATATAGGGATTGGATTCTCCTATTCCAACTAGGAATCCAAGTAATGAGAGAATAATCAATTATGGACACCCATAATTAATCCCAATAAATTAGTGATAATTTTCTTAGTCCATTAAAATTAATTAATTAGAGGGTGACTACAAGTCCTATTCCTATATGAACACTTATGATACCTTTTAGAAAATCGGAAAGTCAACCTAGTCCACTAGGATACTATTGGACACTTATGACTTGTTTTAAAAAATAGGAAAGTCAACTTGTCCATTTAAGCATGACCAAGAGGTATGACAAAATCACCATCTTTTACACAATTAAACTCAACTCACTTAGACAATGGGTTCAATCCACAGTTGGGACCCACCGAGGTGGACCTACTCGATGAATTCTAGTAAACTCTACCACTATAGAGCATCTAGAAGGTGCCATTTGGAAATCCTAATTTAATTAGGAGACTAAGTTACTAAGTCTCATAATCCACATATGTAGTGTCCTAGTCATCGTGACATTACCCACTATTAATAAACCTTAGTTACATCAGGATTGTGTTAGCTTGACTGTTAGAGATTGCTAGAAGTTGGAATCTTTGTGACTCGAACAACCTTGGATCCAACTGGACATATGGTTATAGTCATCTTATGACTTAGACCACGAATCAATTAATTATAACTACAATCACTACTAAGCCATAGTTGCATTCCAAGGTTATTAATGAAATTACACGAGTGTCCTTACCCTACTATGTTGCACTTGACACATCGTTATCAAGGTTTTATGAAAGCTATCTTGGATTATCCAGACTGTCTACCAGAATTGCTTTACCCATTTGAGTTTTGGCTTCTCATTATGTAGTGATCACTATCTTTACTTTAGTTTTGTCCGATCGGACCTAGTAATCAACCCTTCACGAGAATACTCAAGAAGACACCAAGTTTCCTCCAGGGGATAAGTAATTCCTATGGTTTGCCTATGTTCCCTAGTATCCAATGCAAGCTACCCAATCTATCCAGGTATTGGTCTGCTATAGGCCTCACTCATTAGGCAGGCCAAAGTAACATATACTGAACCTAGAGTCCATTGCACATCCTATGATTTAGGATCTTGAAAAATAATTGTATAGGTATCCATGGTATTGGGTGACAGTACTTAAAAGGGCCAAATGCTCTATCTTGGTTCCGTTCAATGCATTTCAAGTGCAACAACACTTTCTAACATAGAATCATCTTTTCAATGGTTGAGATAACCATCTCTCTCAATAGAGAAGGTTAGAGCATTATAATTTTGCAAACTGGATGTCCAGCCTAGTTACCGATTGCGAACCTACTTAGGTGTGCTTGGTAAACTTATACCTCGTATATGTGGATCTCATCTACACTCTGAGTTACCTTAACTACATCATAGTGGACTAGCGGGTTTATGCATCTCATGCACTTATGTTTATGAGGTTTAGTAATGTATGTTAAACTGGTGTCGGGTATGCTAGGATTGGCATGTAGGGCATGCCAATCCTATTACTATTAACAATGCTTTAGGGATTGTATGAGACCATCTGAGATGGATTTTATGAATTGGGGTCGAATTTGGTTGGATCAATGGATTTCTCGGATCACATTGGCATCCTACCCATGAACTTTTAATGGAGACCCGGTTTCATACGACAAGATAGATAATGACATGTGGAATTCAGGTCATTACAATGCTTCATATAGCAATAAGTGATCAACAAAATAATAAACCTACAATAACCGAATCCTTTACTTATGAAAATCACTACCTTTAAAACACTCTATCTCCTTAGGATTGAAGGAACCCTTACTTAATCCTTGTACTTGTTTTCCAGGTGATAGAAATTAGAACAATTTTAGCTTGAATCATTTGATCCAAATCTAGAACCTTAGGGGGTCTTTGGCATGAGGAAGAGTTGTTTCCCTCTAACCTCATCCAGAAGAGGGTAATCCTGTCAATTACTATTTCCAATGTAATTCGATGGTTCAATGTTTGTTAGCAGAGAAATGAATGGAGTAACAAATTATTGTTATGAAGTCTTCATTACACCGCAACAAATAGTTTCTGTTAATTTTGAAATATGTAACTGTGGATAGAAACAAATGTATTCAGAATGATGCCAAACACCCCCTTAGGCCTTAGTCTCTCTCTGCTCTGTGGGTGCAAATTTTGGCAGAAGTATACCAACTACCGCGAGACCCATCGGCCCTGCCTGGTGGGCCCACGAAGACTACCACGGGACCCACCGGCCCTGCCTGGTGGGCCCACGAAGACTACCACGGGACCCACCGGCCCTGCCTGGTGGGACCACGAAGACTACCACGGGACCCACCGGCCCTGCCTGGTGGGCCCACGAGGGCCACCGCGGGACCCATCGGCCCTGTCCGATAGGCCCACGAGCCTGTAGAAACCCCCAGAAGACGGCAGCGGAGCCCACCAGTTTTACCTGGAGAATCCCCAGATACGACAGCAAAAACCGCCATTTGCCCCGGAATTCCTCCCCAGGAATCCTATAAATAGCAGAGCTTTCGAATGTAAAAGGATCGAATCTGAGATCGAACTCTCAGTTCTAAAAAACCAGAGCTCTGGGATTTCCAACTTCCCATCTTCCACCTCTCTTTGATCTTCTTTTTCTCTCGAAGAGATTAGAGTTTTCAGTGATACTCGGCCTGTCGAGATCACTTCAACATAAGTGTTAGTGAATTCGGGTTGCTCCCTGTAGCACGGAGACGTAGGCTTCGGCTGAACTCCGAGATCACATCTCTTGTGTCAAACTCTCTCTCTGATTGCCTCTCTGTTTACATATCGAAAGAGGTAACTTCAACTCCAATTGACAGATCGATCAACGATCTTCAACTCGAACCTTCAATTGACTGGTGCTGCGAGAGTCTTCGGGTCGGCACGAAGATTTTCTCCCACAGTTTGGCGCCGTCTGTGGGATCCGATCAAAAAGTCCAACTCTCCGTTACTACTTGATCGGTTGAACCTACAACTGATCTTGATAGTCAAACTTCCTCGCCCTCTCGATTGATCAGACAACTGAACGGCACTCTCGTTACACCTTTCACTCTCTGAATGGCGAGGACGAAACATCAAGGTCAACCAGAAGGAAGTAACACTCAACAACAAGCTCGTCCTGAGACTCGTTCAATGAATCAAAGGCTTAACTTCGGACAGCCCCTTGCTGTTCCTGAGATGGGGGTTCGTTCAGGGAGTGGCAAGTCTGTCGATCGACCTATCGCCCACCCCGCGCGACAGTCGATTGGGCAAACAACACCCACTCCTGCTGAAGACCCTCTGTCGACCTACCAAATTTCTGCAGTCGACTTCCAATTGCTCCAATTGGCGAAGCAGAACACCACCCTTACTGCTGAGAGGGATGCTCTGAAGAAAGCAGCTTCCGAGGCTGGGATCGCTCTACCTATTCCCCCTGCAAGCGAGAGGGTCGATCTTCCACGACATTCAATCCACTCCGAACAACGGAGGTCAATGGGTACTACTGCCCTCGAGAGGATTCGACGTGATCCAACCCCCTCTGCTGCCCCCTGGAAGCAGAGTGTTTGGGATCGCCTCGAAGATGAGTCATCCCAATCTTCTTCTGGCCGCAACTGCGACAAAAGAATACCTTCGAAGCTCAACATACCAAGGAGGCATCAGATGAAAGGCGCTCCTTCAAAGAGTCGAGTTTCCCCTTCCATCCCACTTCAGCGTGGGTTTGGATCGGACCTCCGACATCGACTTCAACCGGCAAATACTTCTATGCCTGAGCAAGACCTTGCGATCTTGCCTCTTGACCCACCTCTAGGTCGAGGACATGGTCGCAGGGATGGCTATTCTTCTGCCGGACCTCTACATCGAAGTCTCTTTGAGACAACATTTCCAAGAGGATGGAGAACTCCTGTCCTCCCCAAATTCAACTGCGTTCGAGGAGATCCTACTCTCCACATTCTCGCATTCAAGCAAGCTTTAACACCGCACGAAGAAGAAAACAATGTGCTCTGCCGCACCTTCGCAGGAAGTCTCGATGAGCCGTCGCTCGACTGGTATCACAATCTCCGAGCTGGGTCTATTACCCAGTTCGATGTTTTAGCTAAACTCTTCGTGCAGCATTATCAGCTCAATCTAAAGCCCGAGAAGAAGCTCGACTCTCTATATCGGCTAAGGATGGGTGCTGACGAGACTCTCCGAAGTTTCACTAGGAGGTTTCGCAACGAGCATGCTGCCCTCTCTGGAAGACATCTGGATGATGAAGCCATTATGTTGGCTTTCCAGAACGCTCTCCGCTTCGATCTACACATCTACAACGACTTCATCCGTAATCCCCCTCCTTCTCTGGGTGCTATGTTCGATCGAATCCAGAGAGAGATCGAGGTCGAAGACGATCAAGTCGCTCGTAAAGGGCGAGAAACAAAATGAAGGCCTGCGGAAAGAGAAGCTCCTAAGTATGCCGCCAAGGCTCACAACGCTGAGGCAGCAGCCCCTCCAGCCAACAAACGATCAAAGAATGATGGGCGTCGATCTCCAACGAAGACCACTTTCACCGAGTGGAATATGCGGGTCGAACAGATACTCGACCGCATTCAACATGAAGAGTTCGTTCGGAGGCCCAACCCTCTTCAGCCGAACTCGAAATTTACAGCTGATAAAACAGTATATTGTGACTTCCACCGAAGTCACGGCCACTCCACCGATCGGTGTTTTCGGCTGAAGTTCCATCTTGAAGACCTATTGCGAGAAGGCCATCTTCAAGAATTCGTCAAAGGCGGACATGATCAACGCCGAGCCTCTGCAAAGGGGAAAGAAGTGTGTTGGGTACACCAAATTTCCTCCAACCGGCAACCAATCTCTGTGAAAGCCAATATCTTTGGCATTCACGGATCATTGCACAATCAATCAATAACCGGGAAAGAAGTGGATCGACAAGTTCGACGCATCTTCCATGTTCGTGCTGCAGCAAACAAGGAAGACACTTGGATCGAGAAGCCCATTGAAGGTTTGGCTTGGCCCTCTATCGTCTTCAATGACGCAGATCTTCAAGGAGTTCACACTCCCCATCGAGACCCTCTTGTCTTGAAACTCCTCATCGACGGAAGCACTGTCAACCGGATCCTCATCGACACCGGAAGCTCCATCGACATTATGTTCTCGGATTGCTTCAAGCGTCTGGGACATAAGTATCAAAGCCTCGACGTCGTCCCGATCGTGATCACCGGCTTCAACGGCGAACAAAGCATCACGGTGGGCGAGTCCAGATTTACCATCGACCTCAGCCGAGAGACTCGAGTCTCGGTGAGGTTTGCAATCGTCGAAGGAATGTCTAGCTACAACGCCATTCTTGGACGGTCATTCCTCCACCAGATCAATGCCATCTCCTCTTCTTATCACCAACTTCTCAAGTTTGCAACAGGAGAAGGCATCGTCTGCATTCGAGGTGATCAACAAGCTGGAAGGTCTTGTGAGGCTGCTGCGGCTAAAACAGATCGAAAAATCAACATTGCTCCTCCAAAGCGGCCACGAGATGAAGCTGGTCCCTCTTCCAAATAGCAATCAAAGGAGATTCCGCTGACCGAACCTCCACCAATCGAATGGGAAACATCACCTTCAATTGAAGAAATCATCCCTATCAACATTGGCAGTGGAGATCTCCCTCGACAAACATTTATTGGTACCGGTCTTAGCGACGCAGAAGCGCAAGACATGGTATCCTTCCTCCAGTCCAATATCGACGTCTTCGCCTGGTGTTTCGAAGACATGCCTGGTATCAATCCGGATGACGCTTGTCACCGACTTGCAATCAAAGAAGAAGTGAAACCTGTCAAGCAAAAGCCACGCACCATCCGGCCAGAGTTGCAAGTTGTTGTTCAAGAAGAAATCACCAAGCTACTCGCAGCAGGCTTCATCCGAGAAGTAGAGTATCCTACCTGGATCTCTAACATAGTTGCTGTTCCAAAGAAGAATGGGAAAGTCAGAGTCTGCATCGACTTCACCAACCTCAACAAGGCTTGCCCCAAAGACCCATTCCCCATGCCAAGAATCGATAGACTCGTCGATGCCACTGCTGGCCACGAGCTATTGTCTTTCATGGATGGGTATTCTGGATACAATCAAATTCCACTTCATACAAACGATCAAGAGAAGACTTGCTTCGTGACTAGCCGAGGTCTCTACTGCTACAACGTAATACCATTCGGCCTCAAAAATGCTGGTTCCACCTATCAACGGCTAGTCACAAAAATGTTCGAAGATCAGATCGGCCGCAACGTCGAAGTCTATGTCGATGATCTCCTCACCAAGAGTTCCATTCGGAGCAAGCATCTTTCTGATCTGGCAGAAACCTTTCAAGTTCTTCGAAAATATCGTATGAAGCTCAATCCAGCCAAGTGCGCTTTCGGAGTTCAATCTGGCAAATTCCTGGGTCATCTTGTGACCAGGAGGGGTATTGAAGCCAATCCTGATCAAATTCGAGCTATCCTCGACATGCCATCACCTACTAATCGAAAGGAAGTGCAGCGTCTCACTGGAAGACTTGCTGCCCTCAATCGGTTCATCTCAAAGTCTTCTGACAAATGTAAACCTCTCTTCGACAAACTACGAAAGGCGGATACTTCAGGGTGGAGTCCAATTTGTGAAGAAGCATTTCAAAGCATCAAGAAATATCTGGTGCAAGCTCCTATCTTGACGGCTCCACTTCCACAAGAAGACTTATGGCTCTATCTCGCCGTAACCAATCAAGCAATCAGTGCAGTCTTAGTCAGTAGAAGAGAAGGCTTCGAGCATCCAGTCTATTATATCAGTCACACTCTTCTCCCGGCTGAAACTCGCTATTCAAAAACTGAGAAAGTCATCCTAGCCTTACTCACTGCATCGCGTCGCCTTCAACCATACTTCGTCTCTCACCAGATCACTGTCATTTCAGAACATTCGCTCAAAGATATCATTGACAAAGCTGGTCGAGCTGGTCGAATGACCAAATGGGTGATCGAAATGAGTTCCCTGGGGATTCAGTTCGAATCTCGCACTTCTATCAAAGGTCAAGCTATTGCTGATTTTCTAGCTGATTTTCCAGTTGAAGACCCCATCACTTGGGAAGAAGATGTCGATATGCGCTTGGAAGATGAGGACAATACTCCGATCAACCTTGCAATAAAAATTGATCCAAATCTCGAAGCTACTGCTGCAACTCCTCCATGGAAACTTTATACTGATGGAGCTTCAAGCTCGATCGGTTCGGGAACTGGGATAGTCTTGGTGTCCCCCGAACTTGATCATCTCCAGAAAGCCACTCTCCTCGGATTCACTGCCACCAACAACGAAGCCGAATACGAAGCACTCATTTCTGGACTCGAGATGGCGAAATCCCTGGGAGTAGATCGAATTATCGTCTACAGTGACTCCCAATTGATCATAAGGCAAATCAATGGAGAGTACACAGCTCGCGAAGAAAGAATGCAACTCTACTTGGCCTTAGTACGACATCTTCAACAACGTTTTATTGCCGCTGAATTCATTCAAATCCCCAGAGCAGAGAACCGAGAAGCAGATGCCTTAGCCAATGCTGCCTCAGTTCTTGGAGACTCACTCGGAGGAAGGCAAATACAGATCGATTATCAAGAAGTGCCCAAGACCACCCCCGATCAACAGATCCTTACTACTACAAAAGAATCTGGGGGTGGAGATCAGCTTGAAGACTGGAGACGATCAATTTTCGACTTCTTCAAGCATGGCAAAATGCCGGAAGATCCAAATCAAGCCCGAAGAGTTCAAAGGAAGCTCCCATGCTACATTCTACAAGGAGAAGATCTATATTTCAAATCTCACAACGGGATGTTGCTCAAGTGCCTTGGTCCCGAGCAAGCACGGGCAATCCTGATTGATATCCACTCTGGAGCTTGTGGAAATCATTCGGGAGGAAGATCTCTTGAAGCCAAGACGAAGCTACAAGGGTACTACTGGCCAACAATGGCAAGGGATGCTCAACAAGTTGTTCAAAGATGCGAGCCATGCCAAAGACACGCTCGAGCTATTCATCTCCCTGCAGATGAGCTTCATCAACTATCAAGTCCTTGGCCATTCCATCAATGGGGGTTAGATTTCTTGGGTCCTTTCCCTCCAACTCCAAGCAAGAAGAAGTATCTACTGCTGGCCACGGATTATTTCACCAAATGGGTTGAAGCTGTGCCCCTCTTCCGAGAGACTGACGACGAAGTGATCAAATTCATTCGGCGCAACATCTTCTCAAGGTTTGGTACACCTCAAATTCTTGTTGCTGACAATGGAGCTCAGTTTGACTCCGACAAGTTTCGAGAGTTTTGTCTCAACAACGGTATCAAGCTATTCTATTCAACTCCAAGATATCCTCAATGCAATGGCCAAGCTGAAGCCTCAAATAGAGCCATACTTGCTATACTCAAGAAGAAACTCAACGACAAGAAAGGATTGTGGGAGCAAGTCCTACCTGAAGTTCTTTGGGGGTATCGCACAACTCCGAGAAGATCAACAGGGTTCTCACCCTTTCGTCTAACATATGGATCAGAAGCAGTACTCCCAACAGAAAATATATCAAGTACTTTGAAGACCAAAGCAGTTGAAGAAGGAATCAATGAAGAACTTCGGATCAATGATCTAGACTTCTCCGAAGAATTACGAGATCAAGCATTACTTCGTGTGGCCAAGTACCAACAGAAGATCAAAAGAGCCTACGACAAGAAAATCTACAAGAGACAGTTCCCAGTGGGCAGCCTAGTTCTCAGAGCAGTTTTCTACAACACCAAAGAACACAACAGTGGGAAGCTTGCTCCCAACTGGGAAGGTCCATATATCGTTGAATCAGTAGGAGGCAAATGTTCTTACAGACTGGTCACACCAGAAGGAGATAGATTGCCTCGAGCTTGGAATTCCAGACACCTCAAGATGTTCTACCCATGATGTAAATTATGTGATGAATAAAATTCTCTTTCAGATGTTCAAATGTGCAAGTGTTCAGCTTTTCAATTCAAGTTCTAAAGCAGCTTCAAATTCAAGTTACCAGGTCTTTTAACAAGTTTGGGTGTTAGAGTTGTGACTCAACCCCTTACTAAGCAAATGTTAAAAACTGACCAAATTCAAGTTACCAGGTCTTTTAACAAGTTTGGGTGTTAGAGTTGTGACTCAACCCCTTACTAGCAAATGTTAAAAACTGACCATATTCAAGTTACCAAGTCTTTTAACAAGTTTGGGTGTTAGAGTTGCGACTCAACCCCTTACTAGCAAATATTAAACTGACCTTCAAGTTTCAATGTTCAATTTCAATCAATTTCGATATCGTCTAACAAGTTTGGGTGCTTGAGTTGCGACTCAACCCCTCACATTCAAGTGTTACACGAATTCAAGTTTCAATTTTCAAGTTGCAATAAGTTTGGGTGCTTGAGTTGCGACTCAACCCCTTACATACAAGTGTTGCATGGATTCAATTTCAAATTTCAAGTTAAACAAGTTTGGGTAATCAAGTTGCGACTCGATCCCTTACATTCAAAAGATTGTATCTATGCTAATGCTATCCAGAACATAAGATTCAAAAACATTCAACTCAAGAGACATCCAATTTTTAAACACCAAAGAGATTTCTATTATTATCAAAAATGTGACAAGTACAGGAGCGAGCTATTACATATCAAGAGTTTACAAGCACAACAACTGAAAGGAAGAAAAAGGCTCAAGGCTTGGCCACACTCTGCGCACGCGACTTCTCCCCCTCAGATCCAGCACGAGCTTTGCTCGCCGCTGATGCCTTGGAGGATCGGACACTGGCAACATGGACCCTGAGTGCTTCTGCTGCCTTTTCAGCTGTTTCCCTGTAGCTCTGGCACTCACTCCGCATATGCTCTAGCTCCTTCTTATGAGTCTCTGCTGAAGCAGCAAGTTGAGCCTCCAGCTCCTTTATTCGAGCAGCACGATCGAAGCCCAAGTTCTCGATCCTGAAGAATCGCTTCTTCAAATCTTCAAGCTCGTGACCCCGGGCCTCGTATCCATTCTGCCAGCCCTTGCTCTCCAACTTTTCCTTGCGAAGGGCCTCGGTCTTGGCCTTCAATGCCTCCTTCTTTGAGGATAGAGCCTCCTTCAGCTTATCCCTCTCCTCGCTTACGACCTCCAGTGCGGCAGATAAGCGGGAGACTTCAGCTGAAGCTTCTTTGGCTCCCGCCTTCATGGAGAGCTTGGTCGCGACATTCAAAACTGCTGAATTCTGCAAAAAGAACAAAAGAGTTAGAATTATTCTGAAGATGCAATTCAGATGATCGGTCGAGCAAGATGCACTTACCACCAGTTCGAGCCTGTCGAAAGCTTCATCCAGAGTAGCCCCTGGAAGATTGCAGAGTTTTCGGATCACGGAGGTGGGGTGGTTGATGTCAACATCACCCAAACTCTTCATCTTCGGGGTCGAGCCAACAGGCGCACCTGCAATCAACACGAAAGGTCAAAGTGTTAGATTATTTCCAATCTTCAGAGGCAAGAAAATCAAGGCAAGTTAGTACAATTACCTGAGGCTTCAACCCTTGGCTCCTTACCCTTTCGGCGATCGGAACCACCCTGAGGGGTTGTTTTCTCCTGAGTAGGAGCCGGCGTTGGCTGAGGTTGAGTAGCTCCATCACCCACGCGACTTTCCCTCTCCAAATGGATAGGGGAGGGAGCATCCCGGGGAGGTGAGACTCTTTCTTCCTGGGGCCCGCCTGGCTGGACGAGTCCCGCCACCATAGCAGCCACCTCCTCAGCCAGAGACCGAGAGGGGGGTGGGGGTTGTTCAACTTAGAAACCCCCGCTCGTGGTTGCTCCTTCGAGGCGGGGTACTTCAGGTGGAATTTGATCGAGGGGTGTGGGGTTGCTTCCAACCCCACCACTCCTCGACAACTTAATTTTGAAGCGCAGCGGCTTCTTCAATTCATCAAACTTGTAGGTGGGAACCGCCTTTGGGCCATCACCTTCTATGTCGAGAATTTCCTCCATTTGACGGGCTTTAACCTCGTCAATGGGAATAGGAATCGAGTCTTCCCCTGTTGCACCACCAGTGGGGGTGGGAGGAATTTCTTCCTCACCACCCCCATCCTCACCATCTCCACCAGAGGGGGTGGAAGACAGATCATCCTCGCCGCTCCCTTCCTCGTCCTCGTCATTACCACTGTATTCGTGGCTGACATTTTCAGTCTCTTCATCTTCCTCGACGCTCCCCTTTTTCTCCTTTTCTTCTTCATCTTCAATTTTCTTCCCTTGGCCTTCATCTTCCTTTTGCTTGATGAGGGTCTTTCTTCTCTTCTTCACTGGGCCTCTTTGGATCACCAGCTTCTCATCCACGGTAGGCAATCGGCGCCTTGCAGTATAGATTTTCTTCTCGGCCCGAACCTTCCGAATAATCTTACCCGAATGGGGGTCCTCCTCATAGTCAGAGTATAGGACTTCATTGTCCTCATATCTATCCTTTGATCGGTGGAGGAGATTGGCCTTGCCATATCTCACGGGGCAGTTGGAGAACTGCTTCCACGACCTGGTTCCACAGGTCAACTCCAGAAATAAGTTATCGATTGCTCCAGCCCTCTCGGAGGTCCAGGCAAAGATGCCTCCCTCGCTGTACATCTTCACTGCGTCATGCACTTCACCTCGGGGGGTATCGGGCACTGAGATGGGTGTCCATGCGCCGGTAACAGAGATAGGCCAATATGTATACAACTTGTCCGAAGGGACTGTATCAGTTAGCGGGCGCAGTGGAGACACACCGGTCAAATTGTAGAATGGGCTGTCCTTTCTGTAAGCCCATCGATAGTGGAAGAAGAAGTATCCAAGCTCGATCCGAGCGTCTTCACCTTCCGGGATGCTGGAGTAGCACGCCTTCAAGTCCTCTTGAAAATCCGACTCCACGCGGCAGAATGCGTAGATAATTCGCCAGGCGTTTCCAGTGACCTGCCCCGGGCAAAGGCCAGAAGTGTTCAGTAATCTTGCCGCAAAGGGTGGCAACGGTAGACGCAGACCACAGTTGAGTTGGCCGATGGTTACGATGGTTCCCATGACCTTCTCATTGCTAGCAAAACTGGTGAAGACGGTCTTCTTGTCAATGCCGAATGCAGTCTGAATGCTGGGGAGCGAAGGTTGCACCCTTCCTTCGGTGAAGAAAGAGAGCAATGTCTGCCACTTCTTCCTCTTTGAATCTGTGAACTCGCCACCAGTATTGTATACATACTCAGTTTCCTCTGACAGAGACATGAGCGGGCCCGGAACGAACTGTACTTTAGGGATATGCTCTGGCCTCGATGGCGCTGAAGCAAACCCTACTCCTTGGTGTCTTTTTCCCAGCTGCCCCAGTTCGGCAAGCACAGCCTTGCCCTTGCCGCGGCCGCCCTTTGGAGAGGATGGAACCTCAACAATCTCTTTCCCTTTCCTCTTCGAAGGGACCCCGCCTGACTTCTTCGAGCTTCCAGAAGACGCCATCTGATCGATCGAGCAAAAGCAGAAATCGGGAGCAAAAAGTCTGGACTTCGAAAAATTTTTGAAGCGTGAGGCAAAAATGACAGCCAGTGAAACTCATATACCCAGGGTAAAAAAAGGTACGCAAATCGAGAAGACACGTGTCTTCACCATATCAAATCACGTATTTTTGTAGGAACACGTGGCATCCATCCGTAGCAGGCGCAAAATCAGGCGAACCGTCGGACCACCGGTCCACGTGAACCAAACGGTCCAAGCGAGTCACCGGTCTGAGTAAACCGGACCGCCGGTCAAAAGCCTCATTCAAACCAACCAAAGACTCAACACAGGAAAGATCAAACTCCATCAATGATCAAAACTCTGCCAGAAGATCGAAGAACGGAACAGTTACGAAACACTCTCTAAGGGCAGGTTCAAAACTTTCAACTAATCTGTCAAATTTCTACTGGATCTGGCAAAAAACCAAGGTTTTTTGCCGATCACTCGAACCTTGACCGGATATTTTTTAACCGATCGGTCAAACTTGACCGATCGGCTAAAATCATTCGATCGGTCAAATTTCTACAGGATCTGGCAAAAAACCAAGGCTTTTTGCCGATCACTCGAACCTTGACCGGATATTTTTTAACCGATCGGTCAAACTTGACCGATCGGCTAAAATTATTCGATCGGTCAAATTTCTACAGGATCTGGCAAAAAACCAAGGTTTTTTTGCCGATCACTCGAACCTTGACCGGATATTTTTTAACCGATCGGCAAAAATCATTCGATCGGTCAAAATTCCTACTGGATCGGTCAAAAAACCATGTTTTTTGACCGATCACCCTATTCTTGACCGGTTGAATTTTGATCGATCGGTCAAAATTTGACCGATCGGTCAAATATGACCGATCGGTCAAAAATTAACCGATCGGTCAAATTTCAACCGATCGGTCAAATTTCCTACTGGATCGGTCAAAAAACCATGTTTTTTGACCGATCACCCTATTCTTGACCGGTTGAATTTTGACCGATCGGTCAAAATTTGACCGATCGGTCAAATATGACCGATCGGTCAAAAATTAACCGATCGGTCAAATTTCAACCGATCGGTCAAATTTCCTACTGGATCGGTCAAAAAACCCTGTTCTTTGACCGATCACCTGATTCTTGACCGGTTGAATTTTGACCGATCGGTCAAAATTTGACCGATCGGTCAAAATTGACCGATCGGTCAAAATTGACCGATCGGTCAAAATTGACCGATCAATCAAAATTGACCGGTTAGTCCTTTTTTTATGCTAACACTCGACAAGCTTCTTCATGCCTTTTGCGACAGGGGATTGCTATTTTTTGCACCAAATCCAAGCCAGCCAGAACGAACTCTAGCTAACTTGGAGGGGGTAACTGTGGGTGCAAATTTTGGCAGAAGTATACCAACTACCGCGAGACCCATCGACCCTGCCTGGTGGGCCCACGAAGACTACCACGGGACCCACCGGCCCTGCCTGGTGGGCCCACGAAGACTACCACGGGACCCACCGGCCCTGCCTGGTGGGACCACGAAGACTACCACGGGACCCACCGGCCCTGCCTGGTGGGCCCACGAGGGCCACCGCGGGACCCATCGGCCCTGTCCGATAGGCCCACGAGCCTGTAGAAACCCCCAGAAGACGGCAGCGGAGCCCACCAGCTTTACCTGGAGAATCCCCAGATACGACAGCAAAAACCGCCATTTGTCCCGGAATTCCTCCCCGGGAATCCTATAAATAGCAGAGCTTTCGAATGTAAAAGGATCGAATCTGAGATCGAACTCTCAGTTCTAAAAAACCAGAGCTCTGGGATTTCCAACTTCCCATCTTCCACCTCTCTTTGATCTTCTTTTTCTCTCGAAGAGATTAGAGTTTTCAGTGATACTCGGCCTGTCGAGATCACTTCAACATAAGTGTTAGTGAATTCGGGTTGCTCCCTATAGCACGGAGACGTAGGCTTCGGCTGAACTCCGAGATCACATCTCTTGTGTCAAACTCTCTCTCTGATTGCCTCTCTGTTTACATATCGAAAGAGGTAACTTCAACTCCAATTGACAGATCGATCAACGATCTTCAACTCGAACCTTCAATTGACTGGTGCTGCGAGAGTCTTCGGGTCGGCACGAAGATTTTCTCCCACTCTTATGAAAATCACTACCTTTAAAACACTCTATCTCCTTAGGATTGAAGGAACCCTTACTTAATCCTTG